>JAGQEM010000054.1:0-142995 GCA_019202945.1 Corynespora olivacea
TGTGATAATTTACGACCAATTATCATAGCAGGCGCGCGCAAGGGGGTGATAAAGATAATTAATTAATTCCGTATAAAGAGGTTCTATCTACACATAAGTAGGATGAAAGATATACGCAACCTGAAACAGTTGCACACGGTGCTCTTGGTCATGTGAGAGTAGCCGTCACATGACTATACAGACATCAGATGTTACCTCGTACAGACAGCGCATGTGTTTTTTTTAAAGTAGAAATACTACGTGGGTGTCAACGTCACTGATTGTGCCTAGGGGTGGTTCTGGATGGTGTGTGGATGTCGTTGCAGAGGGGAATGTTAGTCCGACTTAGTTATGTACCTGCTGTATAAGGTTGCGGTGGCTTTTGCTACGGTGGTGGATAGAAAGGAGATGACGTGCTTATTAAGCACTTTCTTATCGATAACAGCATGATGGAATCATTCCTTGCCCCCCCCCCTCAAACATCATCCCACCAACAATATTCGCATTCTCCTCCTCTCCCATCACCGGCCTCCACCATGGTCCGCCACAAGAAAGACTTCCGATCCGGCAAAAAATACTCGAACCCACCCCGAACGCGATCCCCACCCCGCCGCAACTCCACCTCGGACCCCGATGCCCCAGCTCGCTCCCAAGCCCCCAAGCCCGCATGCTGGGACTTTGGTCACTGCGACGCGAAGCGCTGTTCGGGGAAACGCCTGATGCGGCTCGGTCTCTTGCGCGAGCTCCACGTCGGGCAGAAGTTTGCCGGCGTAATCGTCTCGCCCAAGGGCAAAAAAGTGGTCAGCAAGGAAGACAACGAGCTACTGGAACAATACGGCGCGGCGGTGGTGGAAGCGAGCTGGAACCGCATCGAAGAGGTGCCGTTTGGGAAAATTGGCGGCAAATGCGAACGCCTGCTCCCCTACCTCGTTGCCGCGAACCCTACCAACTACGGCAAGCCGTGGCGCCTGAATTGCGTCGAGGCGCTCGCCGCGACGTACTGCATCTGCGGGCACGCCGACTGGGCCGAAGACTTGCTCGCTTCGTTTTCGTACGGCGAGGCGTTCTTGGAGATCAATGCTGCCCTGTTGAAGAGGTACGCGAATTGCGAGAATGAAGAGGAGGTCAAGAGGGCGGAGACGAAGTGGATGGCCAAGTTGGAGAAGGAGTATGTGGAGAGTCGGGCGGAGAAGGAGGGCGGTGGCGAGGAGGATGTGTGGGCGGGTGGGAATGTGAATAGGCGGCAGATCGACTTTTCCTCGGACGAGGATGACGACGAAGAGGATGATGGCGAGAAGGAAGAGGGCGTGGGTGGAGAGCTGGAAAGCGAGAATCGGAATCGGAACCAGAACCCGTACGATCTCCCCGAGTCGTCGGATGACGAGGAGGAAATGGCCGAGCTGCGTCGTCGCGTGTTGGCTTCGAAACCCTTTGCGAGTCTCTCCAAGGACGACGACGAGGACGAAGACAAGAAAGCGCCCGAAAGGATACCACGGGCAGAGCCTGTGAAACAGGCAGCAGCAGCAGCAGCAGCAGCGAGGGAGCAAGACGACGACGACGACGACGACGACGGGGATAGCGCGTCTGCTGGCGAGGAAGGCGGTGGCGGTAGTGGCGCAGACGACGACTTTGACAACTTCATGGCCGCGCAACCTACGACGGATCGGACGGGCATCGTGAGCAAGCAGAGGCAAAAGTTTTTGGATAAGAAGGCTACGACGGCGACGTTTACGAGTGCGGATTTGGGTCCGCCGAGTAGACGGAGACAATAATGGTCTGGATATCTAACGTCTCTCCATGGGTGGTGGTGGCAGAAGACCTTATTGCCGTGCTGGAAAATACTACGCGGGGTACTACTACTACTCCAACTTCAAAGTTTACCCTGAGTTGTTGTCATATGCATACGTACCTCCAGCTTCAGTGGAACAGTGTATACATTGATTATATTCATTCTTTTGCCTCCCACTTTGGACAATACGGGGGCCGTTTTTTTCCAGCCCAGAGAAAAAAATCCGGTTATCCTTTTTCCGGCTCGATTGACTTGGAGACTGCGGTGGTTACTTTTGCAGCGTAGGTACTTACTGTAGTGCTGCTGTTGAGCGAAAAATGCGGCTAGCGTCATCCTACCTACCTCCACGTAGGAAGATCCTCCTGTGGCCGGTTGTCACCCGATTCGGAAAACCAAAGAGATGGATTGGAAAAAAAAAAAAAAGAGAAGGCATGTACGATTCAAACCGGTTCCCAAAACAGCACGCTGGATGGATATTGGCACGCGTGTGACACCATGAACCCAACCAACCAGCACCACAGCCAGACGCCATGAAAAAAAAAAAAAAAACACCCACACGCACACCAACAAACCAAAACAAGACAAAAACCTACACACCCTCCGCACACTCGCCCACAACCGCCCCCAACATGCCCAACCCAAAAAACCCCGCCACCCCCCCATACACCCCCAACCGCCTCCTCACCTCTGCCAAGCTCCTCGTCGCCACCCACTCCCCCGCACACGCGCAATGCTCCATGAACTCGTTGCTCCTCAGCTTCCCGCACCGGCCGCACTTGAGATCCTGCACCTGCCATTCCAGGACCAACTTCTGCACCTCGGCGATGAGCCGCTCCTCGATTGCGTTCTTGGCAAACGGCGTGTGGCACGTGGTGCACTGCCAGTTGGCGAGCGAGGGCGGGTCGGCGGCCGCCGCGGCGGAAGGGGGGGAGGAGGTGGGGAGGAGCGAGGCGTCGCGGCAGAGGTCGAGGTCGCGGGAGGCGGTGCATTCGTCGCAGAGGACGGCGGCGAGCGTGAGAGAGGCGCTGGGGTTTTGGAACGAGGCGTCGGGGCTGAATTCGCGGATGTCGAAGAGGTTGAGCAGTTCCTTCCTCAGCAGGCGGACCTCGAGCGTGATGGCGCGGTCGAGGCTGAGGACCTGCAGCAGCGCCTTGACGAGCTGGAGCACCGGGTGGCGTAGGGGGAGGTGGGAGCCCGGGAGTTTGGGGAACTCCCAGTCGGGTGCCAGGAGCTCGTTCGTCCTTTCCTGATGCTGTTGGCGGAGATGGGTCGAGATTTGCTTGAAGAGCGGCTTCGTGAAGGTTTTGGGGAGGATTTGCGTTGCTTCGTTTGGATCGATGGTCAGGGGGCGGAGTGGGATCTGCGTTGCACGTGGGATGGCACCGTCGGGGCCGGGAGGTGGCCGTTTTCGGGCTTGCATCACTTCGATGAATTTGACGACCCAGTTGTTGAATGTGGGCTGGAGCTTCGCGGGAAGGAAGGATGCGAATTGCCAGTACATAATGTTGTCCAGGGTTTGATTCTCTTCCTCGACCACCTTGTCGCAGCCTTTGCCGCCGTAGTTGAACTCATCGTACCATACAAGGTAGTCCCAGTACTCCTTGATCTCCAGCTCGAGGAAGCTGAAGAGCGGTTTCGCCTGGATGGTCTTGAGAATGTATTGGGCGTAGGCGTAGGCGTTGCCCACCTCGGCTTTTGTGGTCTGGAGGAGAAGACGGGACGGGGAGGCGAAGACGATGTGGGACCCTACACGCTTGAAGTCCGTCATCAGTTGCTGAAGAGCCTTCTTGGACATCATCTGCACGTAGTAGTGCAACGCACGGTCGTAGAGGAAGCTTCCCGGGCTGCTGACCCAGCGTACGAGATGTTGCACCATCACATCGGCCATGTAGTCGCCCTGCGCAGCTTCACTCCACCACGCCTTGACCATCTCGCGGAGGACCGTGATACCGGCTGTGGCGAACGCGTTGTCGGAATAGATGACATTTGTGCCGTCGTTGGCGGCAGTGAAAGAGGGCGCTGCGGGATTGAGGGAGAAAGATTCCGAGCCCTCCAGGTCGTTGATCAGGGACGAGGAGAGGATGGTGTTGATCGTGAGGTGTCGAACACTGATATCGATGCATACGGAGGAGTAGGTGCCAGGGTTGTTGATGGACGGCATGTCCACAGTCTCCAACGAGCCCAGTATGTCGTCCTTCTCGTAACCCGCATGATCCGGCTTCGGCTGTGCCGACCACCAGAGAATAACCCTCTCTTTCTGCAGCCGCCTCGCGTACGCGACATCGATGAGGAACTGCGGATCGTTGCTCTCCAGGTTGCAGATGGGGACATCTCCATAGTGAGCGAGTTCTGTGAGATGCGTGATCCAAGAACCCAGATCGAGGTAGTGACCAACCATGCGTTTGGGGATGTTGACCTGCCAGCGCATCTGCGTGAGTGCATGCTTGTCGGATTCATCCGATTTCAGCGCCATGACCGGTAGCTCCTTCAGCACAGGAACGTTATGGGACAGCAGGACGCTGTTGGGCGACTGGATAACCACGACAACCGGTCCGGTGCTTTCGTCCTTCATCCGCCTGAGCTCGTTTTCGATCCGGGTCAGGGCCAGCTGCCTCGTCTTTCGCCACACATACTTGAACTGGACTTCATCCTGGTATTCCACCGAAGCCTGCCAGGGCTCGCCGCCGTGCTCTTCGAGCCGTCTCTGCAGCGCTCTGCTGTACATGCGATCGACCTTGTCGATAGGATCGACATCTTCCCTTTCCTTCCGAGTGATGATCAGGGCCTCACTGCTCCAGGTCGAAATGAGAGCATAGACGTCTCGGTCGCCACTGCTGATATGATAGAGGTAGATATAGTTCATGGTCGCGCCCGAAAGGTAAGGCTTGCGTGACGGGACCTTGCGAAGTGCCGATAGGTCGAAACCTTGATCGAGACCTTTTCCGAGGGCCCCCTTTTGCGACCTATCGAACGAGCAAACGCTGCCGAGCTCGAGGATCGCCCGGGCACTCAGGGGCACCTGCTTCTCGTAAACGCCTTCAACGGAAGGATGGTTGAACAGAGCAGCCAGCTTTTGCGTTTCATCGACGTACGTCTGCTCCGACATTTCGAGCTTGAACAGATGAATCGACGGATGCCCGTTCGGCAGAGTATGATTGACCAGTTTCTCGACAGTGCATCCCCTTATCGATACATCGGGCAAGTCCTCGCTTCTGAGGTTGAGGTACAACTGTCGCGGAACGATGACCTTCATCGGATAAATCTTCTTGTCGATCAAGGCGAATGCCTGTACCACGCCCGGTGTGTCGGTGGGTCGAAGTTGGATAAGCTGCCATGCACCCGTGTATAGCAGCTCATTTTGTTTTCTGAACTGCGCGGCGATGGAGTCCGACGTGTCGACCTGCTTGTCTCCGTAAAGATGGCGTCGACGCTTACGGTTGGCCCTCTGAATCTTCCATTTTTGCTTCTGGTACATGAGCCAGCCGGAGTAGTCTTCCGTCATCGAAGGCATGACTTTCGGCAAGGCATGGTATGGATCGGACTGCACTGGCACGGCAGGCTCGGGCTCCTTGCGCTTCGTCACCATCTTTGTGACGACGCCCCTTTTGGCTTGCGAAAGTGGCCTGGGTTTGGCCGGGCCAAAGTCCTCGAGATCAACCCCCGCGACCCTGTTGCCGAGGACATTCGTATCGGCGACCGTGAGAGCCTTCTTGTCAAACATGTCGGTCATCTTCTTCTGCTGCAACTTGTCTTCCTTCTGTCGTATCCTTCGGTCAAGCCACTCGGGATGTGGTACCCTCGGGCACGGATTCCGTACCTTCTGCAGGGCTGCGGGGATGGTTATGAGCTTCTGGATGACGGAGGCCAAACGTTCGCGGTAGTAGTCCCAGTCGAGAATGGATCGAGGGTCGCAATCGCCGGGGTCTGCTTTGAGCCATTTGCGGAGGAAGTAGCGCTTGACGGCGTCCTCGGAAGAGAAGATGGCGATCGGGACGGCGCGCTCGGTAACAGGGGCATTCCTCGGTCGATTGGAGATGATGTACTTGCAATTGAGACCTTTGTCCTTGACCATTTGCTCGCCCAAGAACTCGGCGAGACGCTTGGCAGTTGTGATGGAGGTCGACTTTTGCGCCCCATACTCTTCCAGCGTTTTCGTCATGCTCTTGTTCTCGACGATGAGATCCATGAGTTCTTCGTCGGCCAGGTTCGCACCTCTGGTGTCGAGAATGTCGAGCCAGCGGTTGGCTACGTTGGCGACCGCTCCATACGTCTCCGCGAGCGTGGTACCCTCCAGGAAAAACTTGAAGATCTGTGCCTGGAAGTTCTTGATGAGCTTCAGCTCACCACGCCGCTTGACTTCGAACCCTTTCAATTCAGCCAAGCTGCCGTCGTGATTGAACACGGCATACCGCTTCTTCAAGTTCTTGTCCTCTTCCTTGGACGTGGGCAGGATCATGGCCTTGTACGGTCCGTCCACTTCGAAGAAGATGGAGTTGTCGCTGTGCTTCTCGTACCGGAAGGTGTCGTTGTCGGCGAGGGTTTCATACTGGTGGTTGGTGAACTTGGCATGGACGAGGTGGTTCAACATGACGCAGGGATATGAGATGGCAACCTTCTTCCCGTTGTTCATCTTGAAGGCAAAGTTCTCAGGGAACGTGGCGGGCAGAATACACCAGATACCGTCCGTATCCAGTTCCAGCGGTCGTCCAATTCTCTCAACGAGCGATCGCGCGACCTGAATGATCCTGGCGCCCGTCAAACAGGTTACACCGGCCATCTCCAACGAGTACCAGCGTGAACCTTTTCGCATGACGTAGCCGTAGAAACTGTTCAGGATGACCTTGTGGGCCAGCTGCATGGAGTCGAACAGGACGATCATCTTCTTCGCTTCCTCCACCTCGTGAGCAGGCGCTCCGGCCGACTTCAAAGCATCCGTCTTCCCCTTCCAGACCTTCTGCTTCCCCTTGTAGTCGTAACGTCGGTCGCGGAAGTCGCGGACCGTGTTGATATAGAAAGGGTTCTCGCGCTGGCAAATGATGGCTTCTCGCTCAATGGTCTTGGCGTCGTGGATCTTGTGGTAAATTTTCTTGCTGTACTCCTGCAACCGCTTCTTGACAAGGCCGGCTTGCTCGTCCGCCGAGAGTTCCTGAAACGTTCTCGGGGATGAGTTTGCGTATTTGCCGGGAAACTTCTCGTTCTCCAAAGCATGCCGGACCATGTTGTACTCGTCGCGCTTGGCGGGCAGGAACTCCCCCCTCCAGGCCCATGGCATCCTTCGATCGCAAGTTTTTCCGGGTCGGTTGAAGTCGCATGCTGCGCAGTCCGACTCCTTGATCATGGAATCGGGCTGCAGTCGGTTCGTCGTCATGATGTTGGGGTACATGGAGGCAACGTCCAAATGGTAGATGAGCGGTCGCTCGTTCCGGTTCGGTGTATTCTTGAGCTGCATCAGCTTTTCCGTGATTTGCGCCTTGATCTCGTCGTAATTCGTAATGTCTTCCAGCTTTTTCTTCTCCTCGACCACGATGCTGAACTGAAGCGCAGCGTCCAGATCGCCGAGCAGCTCGTCGATGGCCTCGGTGTCGATGGCAAAGTCGTAGGCAATGTCGCTTCGAAAGACACCAGCCTCGATACTCTCGACGTGACCACCGACATAGGTCTCGGATTCCAGCAAATGCCCTTCCCAGAAAGCCTCCTTCACCGCCTGGTGCTTGTTCGGAAGGACGATGCCTTGCTGGTATGCTTGCACCATGAGCAACATCTCGCAAAGCGTACCGGTACCCTTTCGCAGCGTGTCGTCCGGACCCAGAGGTAGAATGGTGCACAAAGCGAAGATGAAGGGATGCACGTATTTCATGTACAGGTAGTAGGTGGCCACGGCATCGGAAACGGAGTACTCGGCCAGTACCTGGGGTCGTTCGCTCGCATACCTGCTCATGTCAGCGGATGCCAAATGCCGCCGCACACGATCAGAACTTACGGAGTCATCAGCTCAGGATCCAATTCGTCGGGATCGTATCCAAGCTTCGCCACCGTCACGGCTTTGAGGCCACGACTGCCCTGCGGAAGGTAACTGTCACGGCTGACCCATGCAAATGCGTCCATGTGAGCACAGTGATCCGAGAAATAGACATCCTCGCTGTTCTTCCTGAATCCAATCTCTTTATACATGTCGATGCCCAGCACGCTCGACCGCGCCTCCACAAAAGGCCAATCGAAAAAGTCTCCGTTGTACGTGACGATGACGGTGGGTTTGGCCTCCTTGATGTGCTCAAAGAAACGTTCTATCACCGCCTTCTCATCCGGCTCATTGAAAATCATAAAAGGACCCGGGTATTCCGGTCTCGGCGTGTAGTCGAAGTCTGCAATGTCTTCGGACACAATCTCTCGATTCGTGATCAGAAAACCTTGACCGTCGATCATGTACGATATCATCATGATCTGATCGATGACGGCATCGGGGAATTTCAGCGGTAGTTTCGTGGTCTCGATATCGTATGCCATGACCACAGGGTCGGCGGGAGTGAGGCGGTCTTCTATACAGGTCATGGAAACGTGACCGTGCTTCGCCTCGACCGTGTACCATTTTCCAATCCGTACGTCCTTGTCGATGGCCACGCGTACGTGGTAGGGAACGTCGTATTCCCGGATATCCACGATGAAATCGCTCGCGTCAATCGTCGCAGTAGGCCGTTTCTCGTAATCGTAATCGTCGTCAAACATGTCAAAATTAGCATTCCCGCTACCACCTGTCAGCACACCCGTTCGTTCGCTCTTCTCCCTCGGCTTCCAGCACACTCACCTGGCCACCTCGGCATATGTGTCCAGCGCATCAACGTTCTTCTTGTTCTTCTCCACCATGGGACCCAGCACCTTCCTCACAGCCAGCAGATCGTTCACATTTACGAACTGCAGCTGCAAAAACGTCCTCCGATAGCCCGTGAGATGGTTCGGCATGCTCAGATCCTCCTTCTCCACCCTCTTGATCGTCTTCACGAGGCCCTCGAATGCTCGCCGGCAGTACTCCTCCACCTCCATCTCCCGCCCCTTTCTCACGGCGAGCAAAAAGTAGGGATCGTACTCCAGCGTCGCCTTGAACGTATCCCCGTCCTCGCCGATGAAATAGTAGTCCACGCCCGCCTTTCCGCCCGGTACATTTTCGTCTTCCACGGTGGTCGAGCGCATGTTGCACAGCCACCCCACCTTCTTCCTCCCGGAGTCGTAGCGGGGGAATCCCATGGACTCGTCGATGCGATTCGCGAGCCGCACAGCCTCCAGCTTCTCATTCTGAGATGTGGCTTCGGTGCTCCGAAGTGTGGACCCGTCGACCGTCCTTGGCTTCCGGGGACCGTACGAAGTGTTGCCCTGCTTGCCCAGCCGGCGAAAGGGCTGGCCGGCTCGTCGAGGCGCCATGGTGTGTGTGTGTGTGTGTGTGCGCGTGTGGGTGGGTGGGGGGTGTGTGGGGGAGGGGAAAGGAGGTAAACGGCAGGTGGAGGCGAATGGTAGGTTGTTCAGGGTATCATCTGCGCAATGGAAGGGTGGATGGCGGAAGGCGAAGGCGAAGGCGAAGAATTGGAAAGAACGGCGAGGTGGGATCGTGAGGAGGGTCGTGAGGAGGGTCGTGAGGAGGGTCGTGAGGAAGGTGCCGTGTGGAAGCAAAAGGCCGTGGTCGTGGTCATGGCGCGTAGACGCGTTCTTCCCGCGTAGCGCGTGGCGGCGGCGTGCAGCTCTGCTTGATTGGTGTGGCTGGTGGGCCTGTGGCGTAGCGAAGGAGTGCCATTGGCCGGCCGAAAAGGAATAATGGCATTGCATGACAGGTGCATTCCCATTCCGTTCCCTTTCCTCGTGCAACCACCGCACGAGTTCGGATAGATCAAATCGTTCGACGACGGCCGCCCAAACCCGCCTGCGCAGTCCCGCATCTGCGACTGCACCATTGCTCCCCCTCCTCCTCCCCCCGACGACCTCCGGATCGCAATGGCGGACGACACGCGGCAGCAGCCGCAACCGCAACAACCGCAACCTCCCGTCTTCATCCCGCCCGAAGCGCCCTCGGCCAACGATGTCCTCCGCGCCCCTCGAGCCCCCGCCAACATCATGCCCGGCGGGACCGCCCACACGGCGGGCGGCCAGCGTCCCGACGCCGAAGGACCGCGCTACGTCGACGTTGTGCGCAATCTCCCTGCGGAATACTACCTCACCTTCTACAAGCGGCCGTGCGTGCGGGACAGCCTGTTGACGGGCATCAGTGCCGGCTTCTTCGCGGGCAGCATGGGGGCGATATTGAGACGTGCGTATAGTATCCACCGCGAAACAAGCGGGAGGGAAGGGGGGAAGAGATGACTGATGTTGACGGGAATGCAGGGCCCGTATATCTCTGCTCCAACTACGCCGTGGCCACCTGGTGCGTCTTCTCGTGCGCGCACTACCAGATCTGCCAGCACTACCGCAGCCGTGAGAAGGACGGCATGAGGCAGGCCCAGGACCTCATGGCCAAGAAGCGCGCCGGCATCGAGGCGAAGAAGGAGGCGCGGCGGAAAGCGCGCGAGGAGCAGGAGAGGCTGGAGGAGATGAAAAGGTTGGAGGAGGAGAGGAAGAGGTCGTGGAGCTATTGGGCCAACAAGAATCTCAGGTTCTGGTAGGAGGGAGGGAAGTGGTGGTATTGAAAACAAGTGCGAAGCCATGTACAGGAATCGTGTAGGAAACATGTACCATAGGGACAGGGATTCCCAATCTGAGTTGTCTGGAAACCATCCAAAAGACAAGAGTGCGTGCTGGAAAGTGTACCCGTACTTCCGATGCGCCTGTGCCCCCAAGTCCCCGATGCCCATCCAGATGCCCCAAAGAGATTCTCACGTGGCTGTTCGTCCGTCCGTCCGTCGTAAAGCATAGTCGTAGCATCGTAGAAAGAGAACATTAGCGATTAGCACCTCCCTCTCACACTGCAAATTTCACCGTCCTCGCCGTCGCAACAGGCTCGGCAGCACGCACCTCCCTTTCGACCGTGGCCTCTCTCGACGACGCCCCTCCGACGCCCCTCCTCCTCCTTTCGCTCCTCTTGGCCCTCGCCTCCCGGGCCTCGCGGGCCTTCCAGTCCAACACCTGCTGCCTCCGCCTCTGCGACCGAGCGTGGGCAATCGCCGGCGTGGGCTGGAAGCCGATTCCGTTCAGCCCCGTCCCGTCATCGTCGGGGTCGGTTCCTGGTCCGGCCAGATGCCCCGTGATCTCGCTATCCTTCCACGTGAGGTGCGAAAGTGGGGGCGACGGCGACTTGTCCCTCTGGCGGGGCTGCTGGGTGCCATCTTTCGACGTCGTGGTGGTCTGCCCATGGGCGGGAGCTTGCCGCAAAGGGGCTGCTGCGGCGGCGGCCGCGGAGGAGACGAACGCGGTGGGCTGCTGCGTAAAAGAGATCACGGCGGCGAAGATGCGGGGTTGACGAGACGGCGGCTGAGCCACGTCCCTCGGACCCTCTCGCTGCGAGCCCACCGCCGCAACGGCATCCGACATGCGGACCTGCTTCTCCTGCGCCGCCGTCGTCGCCTCGGCGAGATGCTCGTCCAGCGACGTCCCGCCGTCCACCCGCACCGCATCGAGCTTGGGCTTCTTCCTGACGGCATCATCGGTCGGCGAGAGCGGGCTCATGGGAATCGCCGACACGCTCGCCAGGCTCATGCCGCTCAGCTGGTCGGCCACCGCATTGCGCGGACTGTCCGGGGTGGACCTGCCCGGCGATGGGGGGGTCGGGGTGGATGCGGTGCGGAGAGCGGTGTTGAGCAGCGGCACAGGCGGGGGTTGTGGGTCGCGCTTGCGCTTGGGCGAGGGGTGGAAGGCCGAGAGTGTTGTGGGTGGCATGTTTGAGAGAAGTGTGGAGTCACATGGTCGACAGGCGATGCTGCGGTGTGGGAATGGATTGGACGTTGTGCGGTGGATGGGGGAGAGCAACAGATGTTTCTGGGCATGATGCATCCCCAACACACACCAAGCGAATGTGGGGCGCTCGTGCGCGGACCGCATCGTAGGGCTGAACCCTGGACATGCACCCTTGGCCACAGATCGTTTCTGGTCCGTGATGTACATGGTGTGTAGGCTGCAGTGGCTCCCACACCCGCCACCATGTCCTCTGCCCCCATCACCGATTTCTTCAAAAAGTCCGCCACCGGACCCCAGCACGAGCGCCGCAGAGCCCTTCGTCAAACCGCGGGAAGCACCCTGGCCGTCCTCCCCCGCCTGCTCTCTCACTATCGAACCTTCAACGCCCATGCATCCACCTCCTACCGCCTCGAAGCCATCGCACCGCTCCACCCCTCAAACTGCCCCGGACATGCGCTCTCGTCACCTGACCCCGACGCCATGGACACCACCACCGAACCGGTCGACGCGGCCGGCAACCGTCACGGGACCCGGATCCGGGTCGTCAACGGCGACACCCTCGACACGGCTGCCGCGCTGCAGAGGGCGCCGACGGTGGGCGAGATGATGGACCCGGCGTCCGATTCCGTAAGCGAGCACGAAGACGCGTGCATCCGACTGCCTGCCTGAGAGCGGTACTGATTCCCCACCCCGCCCAGACAACCCCCGTCCTCGTCCTCAATCTCGCCTCCGAGATCCACGCGGGGGGCGGCTGGAGGAACGGCGCCATGGCCCAGGAGGAAGAACTCTGCTATCGTACCTCTCTCTCCGTCTCGCTCCACGGCCACCACTACCCCATCCCCGCCCTCGCATCCGTCTACTCTCCCAACGTGGTCCTCTTCCGCTCCTCCTTCCAGTCCAACCACATCCTCGCCTCCCTTCCCCCCCTCGACATGCCCGTCTGCTCCGTCCTCAGCATCGCCGGTCTGAGGAGCCCCGCCGTCACGGACGGCGGCAAGTTCGCCCAGGGTGAGGATCGAAGGTCCTTGAAAGGTAAGATCCGGCTTGTGCTCAGGGTGGCGGCCATGGAGGGGCATGCGAAATTGGTCCTCGGGGCGCTGGGCTGCGGTGTTTTCAGAAATCCGCCGGGCGAGGTTGCCGAGTGTTTTCTGGAGGTTTTTGGGGAGAAGGAGTTCCAGGGTGGTTGGTGGGAGGAAGTTGTGTTTGCCGTCATGGATAATGCGCCCGAGGGGAGCGACGGCAAGACTGGCAAGGGCAATTTTGGCATCTTCTATCGGGCATTGGATGGCCGGATCGTGTGAGGGGCCAATCATTCGGTGTCAATGTCCATGGCTGCATGCACCACCCGACCCACTCGAGTCCAACAAAATCTTGTGCTCTGCGACAAGGTCGTTGTGATTCATCACCCTCGATACCAAGGGGCACAAGAGAACATCTCCGAGAGAAGAGAGCAGCAGTATGCTCCAACCGATGCATCATGACGAGGTCCCAGGATCTACGAAGGTATCAAACTATGAAACAAGAATCAAGAATGCTCGTCCATGCCATGCCATGCCATGCCATATGCAACCATCCATGACCCCCTCACGAAGTAAAAGTCCGACTCTTGCCCGCCTTCTCCTTCTGTGACCTAGGCAGCCCCTTCGGCACGTCCGCGAGCTTAGCATACGGATTGAATCCCGCCGCTTTCGATTTTCTCTTCTCCTTCTTCCCTTTCCTGTCTTTCCTCTCCGCGTCCTGCGCATGCAGCACGCTGGGCGCATTCGCGTAATCGAAGACCTCGCCGTCATCGTCGTCGTTCGCAGCTGCCTTGTCCTCTTCCTTCTTTGCTTTCCTGGCTGCTTTCCTTGCCGCCCGTTCCTTCTGTCGCGTGACCTCGGCGTCTTCTTCTAGCATGATCTCGTCGTCCTGCATGGGGTCCAGTGCCGAGATGGGCTCGCCTGCGGCTTCGGCGTGCTTGCGCTTGCGGCCGCCGAGCTGCTTGACGATGAAGATGTCGGTGCGCTCGTCCTCTGCCGGTCTATCCTCTTTGGCTATGTATTTCGGCTTCTCCGCTGCCGATGAAGGCTCTTCGGCGACCACCTTATCGTCGGCGAAGACCTCCGCGGTCAGTGGCGGTAGAGGCAAGGCCAAGTTGACGTCGAGTGTTGACATGGAGCGGCGTTGTTCGGCCGTGTGCTTGGACCACAACGGGCCCCAGAATGAGGACGTGGATACTCGAAGCTCCGGCTGTTGGTATACAATCGGAAGAGGTGCTTGTGGCGCAGCTGGTGTTGGGACAGGCTGCACCACCTTTGCGGGAGCAGCATCAGACTGCAACCTCTCCATCCTCTGCAGCCTTTGCTCCCGCTCTGCATTCCTTATATCGGCGACCCTTTGCATAGTCACACCCTGATCGGGTCCGTGGATACCCTCGGCTTTTGCCTTTGCGATGACCGGGACCAGCTCGTCGGCATGAGCGCGCAGGATGTGAGATACATGCTGCACCGCGGTGAAGAGTGCGGCCTTGTCTTCGGGCATATATCGCCCGACGGAAACAACGGCGTGGTTGGGCATGATGAACAGCGGGCTCTCGTCCATCCTCCGCGCCAGACCATCTCTCCACATGTGCACCGCCCGATATACAGCGAACTGCTGGGGGGTAAATTGGGCCGGCTGTTTCAACAAATGCTTGTACCAGCCGTGGGTGCCCTGGCCGAGTTCGAAATCGTATACCGGGTGTTCGTAGCGTTGTAGGGCGTACTCCTTGGACTTTTCCAGGACGTCCTGGATCTTGTTCTTCTCCGGGTCGCTGAAGTCGGACCTCTCCACCAGTTCGTTCCGCATGCTGTCCTTGATGAAGAGCAGAAAGTGGGTGTCAGCTCGGGCATAGTCCAGGAGTTTGGGTGAAAGCGGCCGCGTCCTCCAGTCGGCCAGCTGATACTGCTTCTGGGCGGCGAACTTGATGAACTTGTCCAGCAAGAATGCCAACCCTGCACCTGGATATCCCAACGATCGAGCTGCGTGGTACGTGTCGAACAGGCCGACCACATACAGCCCCAGGTCTCGCTGGAGCCAGATTGCGTCCATGAAGGAACCGTGCAGGACCTTGAGTATGTTGGGGTCGGCGAAGACCTCGTTGAGGCATTCCAGCCTCCGTCTCCAGGGCTTCAGCGTGTCGACTATCCAGTCCTTGTCGCGTGTGCTGATCTGCATCAACGACACAAGGCCGATGTAGGAGCGGTTGTCGTGGTGCTCCAAATCCACGGCTATCTCCTTGGCAGTCTTGAGCTCGGCCAACATGGTCGCGAGCGCTTCGGGGGTGTCGACGAAGGTTGCGGAGGTGGTCGCATAGGGCGGGTAGGGCTGCGGGGTCGACTGCTCATACATGTCCGGCGGATATTCGTAGGCTTCGATTTCGGCCTGGTACGGATGGGGGTACTGTTCCCGGCCATGGCGGTCCTTGAACGTCTTCAAGCACTCTTCCAGCGGAATCTTCGCGTGCGGCTTGGTCGTCAGAAGGGGCAGAAAGCCGCCGGTCTCGTTGTTCGGAGGAACGTGTTCAAAGGACAGCTGGGGCTTGGGGATGTGCTTTGACTGCAGGCCAACGCTCGGGCGGGGCTTCGCATCTCTCGCGGCCTGTCCATGTCAGCGGTGGCCAGGGACCAGGACGGAGGGAAAGCACACATACCTGGTCGGCGCCCGGGCTCAGGCGCTTCACAACGCCAGTATACTCGTCCAGGCTGGTGTCGGCCTTCTCAAGCAAGCTGTCGATAACATCAACGACCCCCCTCCAATTGGCGTCTATGGCGTCGACGTCGGGAAGCTTGGGACCTACAGCGTCCGAGCTCGCTGCAGCGTTCTCGAGAAGGCGCTGCGCAAGGTGGAGAAGTCGGACATTCTGGGCATCGAGGGCAGTGCCGACGTCGGGGTTGAGCGAGCGCTGGAAGCCAATGTCGGCGCCGCTGATGCGCGTCGACGAGCGGGTGGTGGAAACGAGGGCGGCCGAGATGGAGTCTTGGAGCGCCTTGAAGGAATCCATGGCAATTCTACCAGCGACACGATACCATAACGCGCTGTGGGGGGTGGGCTATCTGGTGGTCCAGCTGTTGTCGGCGTGAAAAGGGCAGCGTGGGAAGAGTCGCCGTCTCTGATCCCTTTGAAAGGACCGCGAGGAAAATCGCCCGGCAGGGCTTGGCGCTCCTTATCGATAAAGCTCCGTCCCTGCACCTCCTCTCGCCTTGACTTCGGCTGGGCTGCTCCCTCTCTCGCATCACCATCATGTCAGCATCACTGGCACCCGAGTGCAATGAGGTGAAAGAGTGTGCACACCACGGCTCGTCCGCGTGATATAGCTGACGGTGCCAGGCGATACGACAATTGCTTCCTGAAATGGTACAGCGAAAGTAGGGCATGGTCGTATTCCCCTTCCCATCCCATCGAGTCTGATTGCGATCAGAGTTCTTGCGAGGCACTGCAACCTCCGATGATTGCGATCCTCTGTTCAAGCAATACGAGAAATGTCTTTCGGTCGGTAGGATCCATAGGCGAGTATGTGCTCATATCTGACGGCAAGACAGAAAGCGTTGAAAGACCGAGGCATCGACAAAATGCTCAGGGAAGCCCGCGAAGACAACCGTGAGAACGATGCAGAACACATGCGACCGGTCAGTCCCTTCTGCACGACGATCGATTTCTACTAACCACCACCTCCACCACCAGAAGCGGTGATCTCTGTTGTGGATCCATTTCTCTCATCGTCATCGCATTCAGCATACTTTGCATAGTAACGGGCGTTCTTGTACTCTACCCTGCTCCACTGTAAAATACATCCATGAATAACCTTCCAATCTTCATGCTTCGGCCCTGCAAGTCTTGATTGTCACTAGTCAAAAAAGCCGATCCTCGATCAACCAACTGGATGGATTGAAGGTGAGTCTCAACGAATAAGGTCGGTGCCAAGCACGTGACTTTTTGGTGGTTTTGGTGTCACGTTCTTCGCCACATTCGGTGGTTCCTCGGCGTCCTCCCATCCTCGTTCAGGCCGACATCGACTCCCTTCCACGTCAATTGACAAAACATCAATCAGCGCAGCTCTCTTCGCTCGCAAACGTCAACATGTCTCTGCCCACCAGCCGAATTGGCCTCCATCTCACGCCCGCCACGGCAGCATGGACGGCTCCCTTTGCGGCATACTACCTATTCCTCCAGAGCCGATGTGTGTTCCATCGGATAAGCAAGCACGTGTAGGTTGTTCGGTGCTTTTTCTGGACGTGCAAGATCTGAATCCATCAGGGCGTTGGGTGACACGGCCGACGCGTCCAAAGGCACCGCGGATCCCCTCTACGTGTCGACCAGGTCGCAGCTCAACTTCTCCGAGAACGTTCCGCTCGCCTTCATCGTCGCCCTCGTTGCAGAGCTGAACGGAGCTGACAGGTGATGAACCTTGCCATTGGCATTTTCCACCCCCCCCCCCGAAAGGGCTGTGCTGACGAGCTCAGGAAATACATCCACTATGCGCTCGGGGCATTGCTTGCTTTGCGCATCTCCCACGTCGAGCTGGGTATGATGAGGCCGAAGAGTTTGGGGTTCGGAAGGCCGGCGGGATTTTTTGGCACGCAGGTTGTCATTGCTTCCTTGGCTGGTTATGCTACCTACCTTGTCAAGGACTACTGGCTATAAAAAAAACGGCAACGCTTGAACATGACACTGTACATTAGTGAGTACAATACAATGATAGATAAGATGCAGACTTTTCGTTCATTTGATACATATTACGATTATCGACCCGCCACCTATTCTTTCTTGATTTCCCCCATCCCATCCCATCACGCGCAAGCAGTAAACACGACGTCCTTCTCACTCACACCCGCCTTCACCTGGCTACCGCCGGGGTTGCTCCCGTTCGGCCAATCGATGCTCCTGCTCCCGTCCTGTGTGACGGTGATGTGCTTGCCCACGAACGGCTCGCCAAAGGCGGTGCTCAAATCATACCACACCGTGGCGTCGTCGAGCGAGTACGAGAAGATTTGCTCGGGTGCGCCGGTGTAGAGACCGTCAGCTACCGTGGTGATTTTGATGGCGATGCCGCCGGTGGTGGGGTCTTTGTGGAAGACCTCGGTGAAGTTGGCGCCTGCGGTGTGTGTGTAAGTACAGTGGTGGTGGTGGTGGCGGTGCAGAAGTTTGTCGTCGGAATTTGGGGGTGATGGATACATACCTGTGGCGATGGTTTGCTGGCTACTGACCGAGGAACCAACCGACCAGGCGTAGATGGTGGAGGTGCATTTGTTCAGAACGACGGCATTGCCTACAGCCGAGACCGAGGTGGCGAGAGCAGCGAGAGTGATGGCGTAGCGCATTATGGATCGGTCGTACAAGCGAATGTGTCTTTGGTGAGGGCAGGTAGTTGTTGAACACGTCCAAGATGGTTGGACTTTCAGGAACTCTTTTATACCGTGCATTCCTCAGATGTGCCTCTCCTCTCCGTCGGGCGCATGACCTGCGTCTCGAGACCGCTGGGCAGAACTATTGAATGCTACTCCACCCCAGCACAGTGGCATGAGTGTCAGTGGCGGAGAAGCGGACAATGCCATGTGAAATGTACAGGAATAGATCTACAAGAGGTCCAGTGGTGAGATCGGCGCAGAACCCGCACGATATATTTTCCTCTTTCGGAGGTTTTCGATACTTTGGATAGATTGGGCATCGAATCCGCTGGTGAATGGATTGGTTGCATAGGCTCTTTACTCTGGTCCGCCAATATGCAGGCTGTCATCTGATCTCGAGGTCAACAACGCTCCCTTGCACTTCCAGCAGACAACGCCTGGAGACGATGGCAGTGCAAGGTCATGGCTGGGTCGCCTCCCCGTGCTGGTCGATGAGGGAAGAGAGGCTTACCGCCGGGCATCTCGATGCGGAGCGAGGAGTGGTTGTACGTAGGTAGGGCTCGGGCCGCCAAGCCCGCCCCGCCATACGGCCATACGGCCACTTTCGACGTTGGATGCCGTGAAGACCGCGAAGACCGTGAATGCCGTGAGCAGACGCCCGCCCGGTCCAGAGACGAGCTTGCACCGCATCCCCCAGAGCGAGATCCCCTGCGCGCCCTCTCTGGAGACAGTTTTGCTCCCGCCCACAGCCTGCGTGCCCCGAAGCGACGTCGATGGAGGCGGCATCCGCGCGGATGGCCGCCCGTGATCGATACGGAGGATGGGGGGATGCGCCGACCTCACAGCTCCAGCGCTTCATATGTAGGGGCATTGGCCACTCTCTCTGGGGATCGGTCCTAATCCGTGGCTGCAGTAAATGCTTGCGACCCGCAGAACTTCGAGCCCAACCTTGCGCTCAATCTCGAGATCGCCGACCTGATCAACTCGAAGAAGGGCTCCGCGTACGTCCTCAGGCCTCCCCGAGCAGAGAGTGAACACAGTGTCTAATTGGGACTTCCAGGCCACGAGAGGCGGCTGTGGCGTTGGTGCAGTACATCAACCACCGCAACCAGAACGTGGCTCTCCTCGCCCTCAGCGTACGGCCCCCCCAACCTTGACCATGCCCACGGCTCACTCCACACCAGCTCCTCGACATCTGCGTCAAGAACTGCGGCTACCCCTTCCACCTCCAAATCAGCACCAAGGAGTTCCTCAACGAGCTCGTCCGCCGCTTTCCCGAACGGCCGCCGGTGCATTCCTCGCGCGTGCAGAACAGGATCCTCGAGCTCATCGAAGAATGGCGGCAAACCATATGCCAGACGTCGCGATACAAGGAGGACCTCGGCTTCATCAGGGACATGCATCGCCTGCTGAGTTACAAGGGCTACATGTTCCCCGAGGTTCGCAAGGAAGATGCCGCGGTGCTCAACCCAAGCGATGTAGGTACGCCGAGAAGCCCGAAAGCCGGCATATTGACTTTGGTGTAGAATCTCCGATCGGCCGACGAGATGGAGGAGGAGGAGCGGGAAGCGCAGTCCGCAAAGCTGCAAGAGTTGATTCGACGCGGGGGTCCGCAAGATTTGCAGGAGGCCAACAAGCTGATGAAGGTCATGGCCGGATTTGATACGCGCAACAAGACGGATTGGCGCGCAAAAGCCGCGGAGGAGGTTGGCGCGATCCAGCAGAAGGCAAGGATTCTGGAAGAGATGCTGCAGGGCTACAAGCCCGGAGACCAGATCCAAGAGGGCGATGTCTTTGAGGTACTGCATCACGGGACTGCATGGAAACGACGGGAGCTGACGTTGGTAGGAACTCGCGAACGCATTGCAAAGCGCTCACCCAAAGATCCAGAAAATGTGCGAAGAGGAATCCGAAGACACCGAAGCGGTGGCAAAGCTGTTTGAGATCAATGACAGCATAAACCGGACAATAGAAAGATACAAGCTTTTCAAGAAGGGCGACATAGAAGCAGCCAACAAGATACCACGGGGCACTCTGGGCAAGAGCGGAGCCGGTGTAACCAAGGGACCAGGCAACACACTGAACCTGATCGACTTTGGAGATCCAGAGCCTGCCCCTGCAGCGGCTGAGTCTTCCGCAGGAGCTTCCTCACAGCCGGCGCCGAAGGGCAATGCGCTGGAGGATGATCTTCTGGGTCTGTCGTTAAGCGGACCCGGGTACGGGCAGAGTGGCAGCATAGCACTGGGAGGGGCAGGGGCATCGAATGGCTCAGGTGAGATGTTCCGATCAGCACCGATATGCACTTGCTGACGCGCGTCTAGTGCTTGGTATGTCTGGAATGGCGGTTCCTCAATCGCAGGCGCAGTATCAGAATACGGCCAAGTCGATCACAGATCTGTTCAGCGCGGCTCCAGGTTCAGGGCCACCATCGAAAACCTCAACACCTGTCCCATCTTCCTTTGCACAACGCCCACCGCAACCAGCGCGCACGCCAGATCCGTTCGCTGCTCTCAGCTCACCAGGTCCCAGACAAGCCTCCCCAATGCAATTCCAACAATCAATCAAGTCGCAATATGCCACTTCAGGATCCATTGATCTACTCGGGGGCGGGGCACCTGTTCCCTCTCCCGCGCCATCATCGAATTTGGCACAAAGTACGGCCGTCAACGATGATGACGAGTGGACCTTTGCGTCTGCGGTGCCGGAGACTACGAAGGAGTTGACAGTGACCAACACCAACATCAACGTCATCTTCAACGTGTCACGCGAAACTGACACCACCCTTCTGATCCAGTCTCGAATATCGAACAACACGCCCCTTCCAGTCTCTCAGCTCACCTTCCAAGTGGCTGCATCAAAGGTACGCACGTTTCCACATCATGATACTGACCGTGGGCTAACATCGATTTACAGGGCGCACAACTTCAACTGGAGCCACAGACTGGAGTCACACTCGCTCCGAATCAACAAAATGGCGTCACGCAAAACATACGGCTCAACGGCGTGCAAACAGGGTCTGGTAACAACATTAAGATGAGGTGGAAAGTAGCTTATTCATTGGGCGGGCAACCGAAGAACGAGATGGGAGAATTAGCTAGTTTGGGCGTGTCATGATAAAGGCTTCGGCATAAATGGGCGAAGTGTGATAGTTTAGTCGCTTGGTACATTTTCGATGGTGTGGGTTGATCGTGCGGGGTGTAGGGCTTGCCGTTGGCTGGATCAAGAGGAGCTGAATAGAGACTTGAAAGCAGACGATATTGGTGAAACTTGATCACACTCACGCTTTGGTGTTTGGGCGTAGATGATTGATCGTGAACAGTAGCATGAGGGTACAGGGTCTTCTCCTGGGATGGAGTCTCTCCAAACCTATGACGCTTACGCAAGGAGAGGAAATCCAATACCTACGGATCAACGCCGACCGTCGTCAACGGTCACGGCCATGCAACCATATGCACCTGGAGGTATTCTTGCAAAGCTGGGATAAGGCAAAGGCAGTGGTATAGGCTCAAATCTTTATTCAGACGGATATTTTATACTCATGGGAGCGAGCACAAATAACTATGTATAGCGTTTACTTTTTTTTACCAAATGTAGCTAACTAAGCGGCTTTTTTTTTTACCTTGTCCAATAATTTGCAATCCTAACTTGTTCCGTCGGTGCTGGTAGGACAACGTAGTACGGTACAGTATGTACACGCAAGGTTCATTTAAAGTTTGCAGGGAGGAAGAGTGGTGGTTTCGGAACGTTTTGGCATACTGAGAACGAGAGAACTCTAGGGAATAATACAAATAAATTAGTCTCTTGAAGGGGGTTGATTCCCAATTGCTTGGATGATACGGTAAATACGAAAGGCCCTTTAACCGTTGTTCCTACCACCGTTTCTCTTCACAAGTAATCTTGCCATGGCCAGCCGAACGCGAACAGATTGAGATAGTTATTACGATATAGATGCAATAGTACGACCATTTGACCATGTCGTTATATACAAGAAAGAAGACCAACAACGCCAATGAATGCATGCAGTTTCATCGCTCCAAATAATATTCCACCACGCGGAACCTCTCAAGCCAGACACGTTTAGGTATAAAGGCAGCCGATGGGCGCATCAGTCGCATACGCCGCACCGATGACGCCGGTGCAGTTCTCGTTGTACCCCGGCTTCTGAACGCCCTGGAGCCAGATGCTCCAAGCGCCGTCGATCGAGCCAGGGCAGGCCTGGATACCGGTTCCGGCGAACTCGAGCTCGTTGGTCTCAGTCAAGGCCCATCCCTTGGTCTCCCAGTTCTTCCCTAGCGGCTCTGCGCCGGTCGTGTAGCCAATCCTTCCCATGCCCATACCTATGGGTTCGGTCAGTCGTGTGAAATCTAAAGGGGGGCGATTTGGGAATGAACATACCTGAGCGGTCGACGAAGATGGTCTGGGGGGTTGCGGATGCGGCATAAAGGTGTAACTCCTCGTTGTTGATGTAGAAGGTCGCCGAGTTGGTATCTGCATCGCACGAAGCGTTCTGCGACTTTGCGCCGACAAGAAGACCAGATCGCGCAGCCTGGATCGCGCCGTTCTGAATAGGAGAGCCGGAGCGGATGGTGACGACACCGAACTTGGCGTCCGCGGCAATGGGCGTGGTTTGAGGCAGCGCAGAGGCCGTCAGAGCAGCAGCGGAAGCGACGAAAGCGGTGGTGAACTGCATTTTGGAGGTTGTAGGATTGAATTGTTTGGGGGGGAATCAAGATCAGGATCTGGTCGAAGGAATTGATGAACGTAGATTAGATTAGATTAAAAGCTGGAGTTGCTGATGACGAAAAGGAATGCGATCCATGGCTTCTCTTATACCCTTCGGTGTTTGCCCCTTTACCTACCTCTTTGTACTTGGCTTTTCCCTCGTTGAGGCTGATGGCTCGGCAATGCAACGACATGAGATCATGCCACCCACCATCACGAGTCGGGCGATGCGAAACAACCACGAGTAACTGTTCCGAGCCTTGCCGTTACTTCGGTGGAATGATACTCCCAGCCGCATGGAGCGTGCCACAACAAGTGGCACAACGGTACCACCACAGGCTGCGCAGACCCCGCTCCTTACTCCGGTCCATCCTCCTGGTTCGCAGCGGTTTCTCGAAATTGTGAGGGTTGTTGGCGAGTGAGTGACGTTGATCGCCACCGTTGAAAGCCGTTTTTGTGGATGGAGATTTACGTGCTAACCAAGAGTGGTTATATCGTCCATCATATCGATATTTCCGAGGGCCTCCTATTCGTTGGTATCGGGCCGATCTATCTAAAATAGTAGGATCGCCCTTCAACGCTATTGACTGACAGCTCCCCAGGTCTTTCTTCGACTGAATGTACAACGCATCAATATACTTGTTGGACATCACGGTTATATCACGGCGAAAGCAATAGAAGAAGGGCGAGTAAAAACAGTCGGCGCTCACAGAATCGGTGGAAACACTTCCCTTTAATGAAAGACCCACTCTCAATGGAATACGCTCAGCCCTATCGTACCGAGGCAATGCAGATCGACGAACAATAATACTTGGGAAGTATAGTATCAGAGGTTGCAGACAAGAGCATCAGTAGGTGGGGCAGTTAAGGTAACGCTTGACAAGTAAAAGGCAATAGATACCAGAATCGACGTTTATCGACGATACATTCACACCCTAGTTTATAACATGGATACAAGGATGCAACCGCTTAGAGTATGAAACCCCGCCATCTTTAAGAAAGACATAATAAGTGGAGTTTGGAAACCTTAGCCGCATGTATGTTATGGAAACGGTAAACTTTAGCAAAACAACCACGTTTAATGCATTTACGAAATGCAAAGCTCGAGTATTTCAGAGTTAAGCGATCTATTCTAATATATGGCACCATGTTCCATTCTGAAAGCGTGGAAAATGTTCACAGACTATCAATAACGGCAGATCCAATATGACCGAGATTGATCGGCGATTCTAAAAGACGCTGTATACAAGATCGTCGACAAGCGACGTCTCGTGACTTTTGCACGGCGTGAATGAGATAATATATCACGTGACTCGATTAGCAAGGATCCAATCGCTCCTGTGTGTAACACTCCACCTCGCTGTGCTCATTTCTTAGCATTTAAGAAAAATTCAAACGTTCGGAAAATTGGTACTTAGTATTGAGAGAGGATGGTGTAAATAATGTAAGGGAGCTCAAGATGAAGAGACTTCAAGTGCGCCTTCAGCGTACTGCTTACCCACGTTTAGTATTATCTTCAATGACGCATGCTCATCAAATCTGTGCCAGTTCTATTAAAAATTGTCATCGTACTCATTGCCATGTTTAGCCGCTTCGTATTCACTGTCTTGGTCAATGTAATCGCAGTGTTCCGCCCGGCTGGGTCTCGTCGTGCTTGCCTTCGTCTAAAATTAACCAGCGATCAATTACAAACGCACTATTATAATACAACAAACAAGACTGCGCATATAAACCAGCAACGCCACGGCGTAGCGGGACTGCGCAACCCAACAGCTCTATATGGGCAAGCGTCGATGATGCGGCGCAGCTCAAGATGACTCTGGGTCTCAGCAAGCACGATCATCTGCCCGAGGTCGAAAAACCTCTCCAGTAATTACACTTGCTGATCGAGAGCTGAAGGTCTACATGTTCGAGGCTACTACACGTGAATGATTGTCTATGCTGCGGGCGGAAAATAAACTTAATTCGAGAACTGAAAATAGTAGCAAGGTTGTTCAGCACCCCATCAGCATCTGCTCGTTCACAGCTGAGCAGGAGATGACGCCTACCACCGGTTGGTGAGCTGGTTCAGCTTCGCTATACCTTTTGCGTCTAAATTAATGAAGACTGTTAAATGCTGATTGGTCCATCTCCATTGTCTTGGAGGTTTTCCAACAACACGATGTCAATGTAAGCTCGCGGGCTGATTCTTATCCGCACTTTATCTCGGTTGAGCTGTGTAGGCTGAGTGTACCACACGAGGTCAAGCTTACCAACAACGCTACACCATCGAAATGAAGGTGTTGCTGACGGCGGCGGGCACAAACGTATCCTCACTAAAAGTATATAAGTCACTGGTATACTGCTCAAATATTCTCATCATCACCGAATCAAAACACCAAACAACAAACTCTTTCCTACTCTTGCTTTTAGCATTTCCTAGCTGTTAATACACTACTCGCTTCTGCCAGTACCATCAACCACTAAATCTTAATCCAATCTCACCAACCAATCAACAAGTCAAAATGGTCGCCTACACTTCCATCGCTCTTGCTGCCACTGCTCTCCTCGGCTTCGCCGCCGCCGCTCCTCCCACCGTTCGCTCCACAGGCATTGTGCACCGCATCTTTGCCGGCAGCACCGCCGAGAATGCCGGCCTCCACTTCGAGCCTCAGAACGTTGTTGCTGAAGTTGGCGATTTGATCGAGTTCCACTTCCTTCCCAAGAACCACACTGTCGTTCAATCTTCCTTCGACAAGCCTTGCGAGCCCCTTGCCGGTGGAAAGGGCATCTTCTCTGGCTTCAACTTCAAGGTTGATGCTGGTGAAGCCAACAAGGTCTTCCGGTTCACCGTTCAGAATAAGGAGCCTTTCTGGTACTACTGCTCCCAGACCGTCGGAGCCCATTGCCAAAAGGGCATGAGCGGTGTGATCAACCAGAACTTCAACTCCCCCAACACCCTTACCGCGTACAAGGCCAGATCTGTCAACACTGTTACCAAGCAGCCTTCCGCCGACCTGCTCGCTAGCCAGGGTGGTTACATTGTCGACAACAAGCCTTTGTAAATAATGATGAGAAGGCAGATGGCTACGGTTGGGAGACAATAGGTTGAGTGTGTACTTGCATTGCGATGGGTTTTTGGTTTGGATTTCAGCATAGCGTTGGCGTTTTTTGCTTCATCTTTTACCTTCTATAATTGTCTAATATAATCAGTCACTCCCTTATCTATCACCTCTATTTTAAATCTCGAACGTCGCAACTAACATGTGAATAACGAGAAATAGGCGATTTAACCGTGTGGATACCCTGATTAGAAGCTAGAAGCATAATGTTGCAATGTCTTCATGACAAGCATTGAGCACGTCATTCGGTGTTGGTGTTGAGCAATGGCAAGGGTCTCGGGTTCATTGCTGCCCCACTGATGTCGCTATAAAGCTACCCCTCACTCACCACTGCTACGTTCATCGCATCTCCACATTTACACCATGGCCATCACAGAAATCACAAGATCCGGCCCTCCAGGCCAACCGGACATCGGCTACACACCCGATCGCGACAAGTACGTGGCGCGCACCAAACGTCGCCTCGCCACTGAACAACTCGACAACACTCTACCTCCAGGGTTTCCACGGAAGCTCGAATCGGATTTGGTGTGGGATAACACAGATATTGGTGGTCGCTACGACTGGAACTTCAAGCTTAGCTCCGCCGACTTGGAGGAAGTAGAGCAAGCGTTGAAACACTTCAAGAGCTTGGGAAAACCATTAGGTTACGTCAGCCAGGAGACATTTCCGCTTCAGGAGTTGCATGCGAAGTTGAGGGAGGTATCGAAGGAGATACACAATGGTTTCGGATTCAAAGTCGTACGGGGAGTACCGATCGATCAGTACACTCGTGAAGAAGTCCTCGTCATATACGCCGGACTTGCCTCTCATATTGCACCGGTGCGTGGGCGGCAAGATCACCAATTCGATGGCAAGCCTGCCGATGTTGCCGTAAACCACATCAAGGACATGACCGCGAAGGTCGATGCGAGTAAAATCGGCGCTCCAGCGTATACAGCTGATAAGCAAGTCTTCCACACCGACAGTGGAGACGTCATCGCTTTGCTATGTTTAGAAACTGCCGCAGAGGGCGGGCAGAGCAAGCTGAGCAGTAGTTGGAGAGTGTACAACGAGCTCGCCGAAACAAGGCCTGATCTGATCAGAACATTGGCAGACTTATGGCCTGCAGAAGTGTGAGTCTTTCTGCGTTGATTATCTCTTATTTATCAGGAAACTGACGAGGTCAGCTTTGATGGCCAAGGCAAACCCTACATCAATCGTCCCCTGCTATTCTATCAGCCCGCCTCATCCAATAAGTCCGGCAAAGAGCGTCTGATCATCCAATACGCACGACGAATCTTCACCGGTTTCCAAGGCCTTCCTCGCTCTCCTTTCATTCCCCCAATCACCGAGGCGCAAGCCGAAGCCCTCGACGCGCTGCATTTCCTTGCCGAAAAGCATGCACTCGGCCTCGACTTCGAAAAGGGCGACATACAGTTCGCCAACAACCTTTCGATCTTCCACGCTAGAGACGGCTTTACGAACACGGCTGAGAAACAGCGCCATTTGGTGAGGTTGTGGTTGAGGGATGAAGAGTATGCCTGGGAAACTCCAGACTTTCTAAGGGGAAGGTGGGATAAGGTGTACAAGAACGTCACCCCAGAAGGGCAGGTATTCCCACTTGAACCGTATATCAGGAGTGCC
Organism: Corynespora olivacea; assembly: GCA_019202945.1. Classification (NCBI taxonomy): domain Eukaryota; kingdom Fungi; phylum Ascomycota; class Dothideomycetes; order Pleosporales; family Corynesporascaceae; genus Corynespora; species Corynespora olivacea. The sequence continues at coordinate 27,453 of JAGQEM010000054.1, forward strand.
GCCCTGGGAAAACAGGACGTTAAGGCATGATAAATTGATCGAATCCTCTGTGTACGGTATTTTGGTCCTCCCATGTCGGTATATATCCTCTCGTACGACGCTCTTCTTTAGAGTGGCCACCGTGATCAGAATCGGATGACAATGAACATCCAAACGTTTCTGATGATGAGACCGTGATTGATAGCAATCCAAATCAAGGGGCGACGTAGATCGTCGACGCTTTCAAACGATCAAGATTCCAATAGTGCAATTATGTCAACAGTGGCTTACGCCGACTAGAATAGTTAGGAACACCACGATATGGTAGATGGGGTTGTATCTCTATTTATATAGTAGATGTCTCGGACGCTAACTTTGCGTAGTGCGCTTTGATCTTAGGTTCGAGCTATCCACTGTCAGTATTGCATTGACGGGAGCTATCAATCACTCACGTCGAGGCCGGATCTCGTCGTAAATCATCGGTAAGCTTGCTTCCAGATGACTGAGTTTCCACCATCATATTGCTGTGAATGCGTAATTACGGCTTACTATGAGTGAGGCGTGGGTTTACAGCCCGCTCACACTGTGAGATGTCACTGTCGTGCCACAAGCTAAAAACCGTACTAGCATCCAGAAGCAGGTACGATGGACGCCTGTCACCCAAGAGGTGCCCCTTGAAAAACAAGGAAGGCGTATAATGCATTTATGCCTGCGATGTTTTGGTTTTGGGACATTGTTTTTCTTCTTAGCAATCCTATCTACCTGCTTTGAGGATTCTCGGCGTGTTTGTAATCATGTTGCAAATGGCACTTATACAACGAGGCCGATGTCAGCGAGAATAAAACTGACAACACCATCACATCGTATCGACTAGTTAGTCGTTGAACTTGTTGAAGGTTAAACGGTTGTTTTCCATCCATTGCTATTTACATGCCAAAATGGCCGTCGAGACCCAACATCGCAGCACTTATTCGTGCAAAGCAGGGCAGCGTCTGAACACTGGCTATTCCAGATTTCCCCTTAAGTATGCAAAAGCTTCTTACGAGCCCGACACAGTGTATTTGGAGTTACCACCGGCATTTCCCCACCCTTCAGTCGACAACGTCTGGTAGTTGTGGGTTCCCAAGTTCAAGCCAAGAGCCTTCCACGCATCGAAGTGACACTTTGTGGTAACGGTCCCGCTTCCGGGTCTCTTTGTCTGCCTGTTGCTAATGTACTGCCAGAATGTCGAAGTTCCCTGGATGGATGGCTGGTTGACTTGCTGATGTTTCCAGATATCGTAGGTGGAACCGTCGCATTCCACTGTCCCGACCTTTTGGCCTTGAGCAGAGCCCGCCCCGTTGTTGGTGTACTCCTGGACGTAGTACTCGATCAGTGGATTGGTGGTCCATCCGTAGACCGATACTAGGACTGTGCCGGCGCTCGCGGTGGTAGAACCATCGAAGGTGATGCTTCTAGTGAACAAGTTAGCTCACTGGCTAAGTCATACCCTCTTGCTTCAAGCACGTACCGAGTCGTTCCAGTCTTCCACCCCTTGCCAACGACAAAATCACCGGCGCCAGAGAACGTCACCGAGTAGCCATTGCTGCTCGGACTGAAGTTGACACTACCACTGGTCTTGTAGTTTTGGTTGTAGTCCTGGCGCCGCATGAGGCGCTCTCCGACTCCGCTGAACTCAAAGTCGGGAGCATCAACATTCGGGTCCGCAGCAGGGGCAGCGTAGGAAGCGACTACAGCCGACAAAGCGACAGCGAGATGACTGAAAGCGACCATTTTGGGCAACGATGTGAGGTGAAGCGAGCTCTTGGAAGAAGCTTGATTATGCTTGGGAGAGCAAGACTTTGGAATATATATGCAAAGTCCCTGTCGACCGGCTAAAGAGTGAATGATCCGCCGTGGTTGTGAACATATTGTCGCCAGAAATTGCGCTGCTATTTTGGACGTCGCAAGAAAATTGGAGGTTCGAGGATCGGCGCGTTGTGACGGGCTCATTCCCCATGTTTCATTAATCTTGGGTTGAGGGTCCTGGTAACTTCGACTGTAAGGGAAATGACGATTGCTGTGGGTCAGGGTATGATACAAAAGTTTATTGGAATGCATATCTAGAGATTGACGAGTTGCGGGGTGCAGGTTCCAGGGTAATATCTGTAGCCTTACAACTGCCGCGGGTATTTTGATCGGTCCCCATAGGCGGGAAAAGCACACTGGCACTCGTGAATCATCTGTTTAGCAATGCTTGCCATTACTTAACGTTGGATTGCTGAAGCTTAATACCACTTTCTTTTTGATTGTCGCTTACCCGGTCCAACAAATTCGCAACGCTGTCGATATGATGACGCTGGGCCGAACTTTATGATCCTCCTGCCCGGCGCATTTCCATCTGTTGTGCATATGAGATTTGACTGTGGCGCCAAATAAGTCACTGTCTCCTCTTCCTATCGACAGCGACATCTTAGAAAAGACCTAATAAATTGCGCCGTCAACCCTATCCAAGGTAGAGACAGTTCCTCCTCCTACGAAATGTCCGAAGGTGAGGCGCCCAACGACCCATCCCTGCAGAATTGAATGGGGGGCAATGACGGAATGTGTGAAGGAAACCAGCGCTACCGCCAGACCTTTCACTACGATAAAGTTTGGCTAGAACGTGGAGCTTAGAAGGTTGAAGGGAAGGTATATATACCGTAGATGGGAAACCGAATATCTGTCACGGCTGACTCCTAGATCTATGATATTCGGGCTGAGTATCTTGTGTTCACATTCTGCTCGGTCTGGACCGTCATAATATCCGCTACTACTAAGATAATTGTTAGATACATTTCCTTCCATAGTTTATGAATTTCGACTTTTTTCAGGTCTGTGCAGGGCCAGGATAAACGCCTTGCAACGATCTACTAACATCACACTTAGTATATTGCTGTCTAACTCTGCCAAAAAACTACACCTCAATGCTATCATCATCTGATCCTGCATAGTCTATCCTCTGGGTGCCGTTAACGGATCAGGTTGCTTTTTGGTTCGGAAAGTCGATACTTGACTCCTGTAATATTGATATCGCGCAATCGAGGATCCCCGTCGGTAGGTAACTTCAACTCGATAAGACCGTAGAAGTAATCTAGCATCATAGGATATCCCATTGTAGACTCTTGCCAACTTTGGTCGACCACTTGTTGGGGTTCCATCTTGGCTTGGCTGATTTGAGCCTGTAGTTCCTGGAAGATTGACGGTGCTAACCCGGAGGAACCATGGTCCGTATATCTCAGAAAGGCCTCAAAATCTGGAAGAGAGGCCTGGCGCATTAAATGGGTCTGTCGATTCTGTTGTAGGAGGAACTGAAAATTCTTGACGATTTGTTGACGGCTGTGTTCGGCGACCCAGTCCCTTGCTTTCGTCAGTATCATAGGGCGGGTATGACTTAAAGTCTCACCTTATCATTGCAAGTTCACTCTCGAATCTCCGTAGCTCTGCTTGATTTGTTTCAGATGTGAGCCGTTCTAATTCACAACAGCACAGAAAGCGAGCTGAAGAATCACAAACTGCGCAGTTTGGTTGCAAGTCGGGCTGATACTGATAAAGGGAACCTATATCCTCACTGTCTTCCGAATCTGTTTCCAGTTCATCCGTCGTATCCGTGATTTTTTCGCTTTGTTCGTCCAGTGTCCCCTGCATAGCTCTTAGTGCAAACAGTATCACTTTAGTACGCTTATGTATTTGTGGTCGTGGTGAATTAAGCTCGGACGAAGCTTCAAATGCTTTGCAGTTCGCAGTGGTCTTGTCTGGAGGGCCAAAATCCTGTTCCGATAGTGATAGAAGTGCCTCGATCGAGGGATGCAACTCGTTCAAAAGTCGGATGTACCCGTGGATATCCGCAGCGCATTTTTGGAGCGTGTCGACGCCTAAATTAGCTTCGCTGTCATCGCTCTGTTTGTCAGTCCTGTTAAGCTCTCCCACGTGACGCATGAGCGCTTGGGCTTGTTCTTGTGCGGGTCGAAACAAATCATTATAATTTGATTCCGACTTTCTGGCCAATCCAAGGATTCCTGGCATGTTAGACCAATCCTGACAGTGAGCTAAGGTATTTGAGACTTACTGTGAATAAGAATCGAACAGATTTCAACAAGAAAAGATAGGATAGTCTCGGCTATCTCATTGGCAGAAATGCTCAAGCGATCTAGCTGGCCATCATTGATAGAATAGGCGGAGCCCCAGTTGCGTAGTAAATGAAAATTTCGTTCAAGTAGATTCCTTTCGCCATGGCCAAAATTATCGCATTTCGAGATCGCCGCGATTATGGCAGAATAACAGCCAATACAGGCTTGGTAGATGTCCTTTATGCGTGTATCCTGCGTTGGTTGATTGCTGGTTTCCCGTGGTTCCGGTAGATGTGTAGCGTTGTCAATCTTGGCAAAGAAAGACCTTTCTATTGCTTCAAAATCGGATAGCATGTTATGCTCCAAGGTATCAGAGCTGCCATCGAACAAATCACTATAAAACGCGGCAAAACTAAAAATGGGTGCCCGGCCGGCATTTGATGGATCTTCTACAGCAATTTCCTGCTTAACCGAACGTTGCAACTCTCGAGGTTCTTCAGTGGCATCTTGGAGACTCCACAAACTCAAGGAATCCCTGACGCGATCGAGTGATACCTGGATGGGCTCTTTCGCGTTGAGGCCTTGAGAATACTCCGTATGATGGTCTTGAAGTGTGCTTGCCTTCCAGTCGCGAGAAGCCTTCATCCCCGTTGCCTCATTGAGAGTATGAAGCCGCATTGAGTTTCTAGAAAGGGTCCTGCGGGACGTTGATCTGGGGAGTAACAAGACTGTAAGACCTGGTCGTCTAGGAAGAGTATCAGGCGCTGTATCCCCCTCAATTGACTTTAACGGTTCTCAATCAGATCCCGAGATCTCACTATCGCGAGAGAAGTTGTCGTATCGGTGGGGTATGGGCATCGCGCTAACTTCACTCCATAGCAGCAAAGCAAGATGGCCGCGAGCAAGACTAGCAATTCATGACCAGATAACGTACGGAAGAAGGGCAAATTCGGCGATGTAGTGAGGCTGACCTGGTGACGGACTTCAGGTTGGTAGCTTTTGTCCGCTAAGCGTTGGCGTTAAACCTTGATAGGCTTAGCGCACACGCACCTCGTGAAATATACATCATTATCTGTAGGCCGCAACCCCTCACTTCAGCCTTCCCATCTCAAATCCCTTTCGATAGCTTCACGAACATGCCGGACTGTTATTTGAGCAACGTCCGGGATCGAAACCGCTGGACTTGCGCTTGCCGCGCTGCCTATCACCCCGGAGGCATTAAAGGGTTACCGTGACGCTTACAACCACGTTCAAGCCTTCAAGCATGCCACTATACAACTACATCTCATCGAAGCTTTTTGTTTTTGATATCAACAGTAGGAATGCGACCATCTTGTACAATCTCTTCAACTTCGCCCGGCCGCTAAAGTGACACTCCTTCTATCTGCTTCACAATTGAGTACATCTCAACAAGCGCTAAATGATACATGAGCTTCTACACGTACTTGAATTTCCAGGTAAACCTTTCGCTGATACAAGCGCTGCTTTAAGGCCTCGAGCTTTGTTGTCAAAAACCATGTGCACCAACACCCCTTTAGATGATCTTTGCTGACCTTTTTACCTCTGACTAGGCGTAACAACTGCGACTGAAGTGAATATCGCTACGAGCGTTCTGCAATTCCACAGCACCGCGTAGCTCTCGGCCAGTTGGGATCTTCAAAACATATCTATATTCGGCACCAAACTATCCGATGATACTAAGAAGTCGCTTCATCTCAGTGTCCGATTCAAATAGAATGCACCAGCAAACAACCAAACGTAGCCCAAAGGAGGTCTGAGGAATCCAAAAAGTGGGCATTGGGGTCTCGAGGTGACTCTGTTATTCACTAGGGCTGTATCGCGGAGCGCGCAAAAGGCCAGGTCAGGGCTGTCAAATTGGTATACAGAGAGGTCAAACTCAGATACTTTAATCCAGCAAGCAGTACTGCCATACGACATTGTACCGCCCAGTATATCACATCCCGTGTAGAATCTCACAAAGAATTATGTACGTCTCCCAATGTCAAGCTCTTTTGTTACGTGTGATCGTGGTTTTGTCATTCAGCCGCAAAGCTCTTGATGATATTGTTGGTGGTCATGACTACCCAACCGAGCAAGTTACAGTAGCTACTGATTAGTGTGTTCATGTTACCAAAGTAGCTTATCGCGAGCAGTAGATAGCTGGCCTGATCGGCTAGACCCAACCAACAACTGTTACGCCCAACTTCATATGCACCGCCTGCATATATACTTCAATGGATTTCATGTCGTGTGCAGTTGTGCATCCCGGAGGCAAACCTGGAGCTCCGCACCCCGGCCTCGCACGCTCGTTGACATCCGAGGAAGTCCGTAGTAATGCCTCAGCCTTTTCATATAGCCTTGGGCCAAAAGAAGAGACAAATGCAATATAAATTCCGACTAAAATTGAGTTGGGTCTCCGAATACGCCAAGATCAAAGACTCATCTTGAGCTCCCAACGTTCATCTTACCATCCTACTCGTGATATTGACTGTGGCATAGTCACCTGGTAATAAACTTAGGCTTCAGAAGCAATCCCATCCCCCCCCAGCCTTACTTTACGCAGGCTCGATCCGACAGCGGATGCCTGCTCCTGTGAGTCCATCCAGGAAGTACTGTGCCATTTTGGTAGTCGAAACATGTTACCAATACGAGCCCCTATAGCGTTTGGTAAGGATTCAAATTCCACATCTCTTTCACTCGGCGATTGGTCATGATGATGCCCAATGGAATATCAAGATTATGTCGGGGTGGCGCTGATTGAGATGATGGTGAAGCAGGCGCCGTGGCCGACAGACAATGTGGAGCGAGTGACGCATCGTGCATGCGAACAGTCTGATCAATCACTTGCCCAAGATAAAGTTGTAATGTGATGAGATCGTGCTGGCGAATGAAGATTACACCCTCGGGAGATGTTCAAGATGTGGTCGAGACACTACTCCTAAATAGGCTTAGCGTCTCTACCGAAAACCCAGCCATCACAAACGACCACTGCTGACCACAACCTATTCCACAGAACACAACATACTGACAATTCTCAGATCTCGTAATGGACACAAAATCTACAAAAAGAAAAGCGGGTCGAGATGCACGGGATGATGAAGCCAACAAGAAATACAAACATGTGAGTTCCGCGTCGAGGCTTCCTCTTGGCTCGATATCTCCCCCCCACCTTGCAGGTCCTATGAACCCAGTGCGCTAAGATTTCTGACAGGGGAAAAAGAATTGGGGAGCGCCCCTAAAGATGGCTGCTGACCGGGGACTCCAACCCGGTGATATGGGCGTGTGGGCGACGTGCGCCTTGAAGAAGGAAGCCCCGTCTATCGCCGACCTGAGGGATCTGTTCCAGGAGGTGGGTGGGATCCTGTTGCACACAGGAAGATCTCCACCAATGGGATTTACAGTTACTGATGGGACATGCAGTACACGTTGCAGCTGTATGGAGAGAACCAGATAGACGGTACAGCTGAAGAACAGGACTCCGACGACGATGGGGGTGACATCGAGAGCGTTATCCAGAAGGAAATTGAGGGTCTTCGGAAGCCTGCCAAGAACCCTTACTTCAAAAACGCACAGATTAGCACTGCGTGCTGTAAGCTGGGAATCTATTCCAATTGCAGCACGCAACAAGCTGATGTGTATAGTGATATTTCTCAAGGCGCGAAAGCCTGTTGAGCCAGTATCGTTCGTTGAGAAAATCTGCCAGGACGTTGCAAATGGGAAGACGATAGCAAGGTGCAACTTTGTCAAGAGACTCACACCCATCGAGGCCATTGACAAAGCAAGTGATAGAGGTCTCGAAGACGTTGCCCGCCAAGTCATTGCGCCACATTTCCACGGGCCGGACCAAGCGGGGAGAAAAGTAAGTTGACCGACCCACTGTGATGTATTTATGCCGGATGGTGCAAAATACTTTTGAGGCGCACCTTGTGCTTTACAAAAGCTAACCTCGTGAGCAGTTTGCGATACGAGTGTCGATCCGAAACAATAAGCAATTCACCCGGGACGGCGTCATTCATACAGTTGCGGCTGTTGTGGGTCCGGGTCACAAAGTCGACCTGGCAGGCTATGATCTACTAATTCTCGTGGAGATTTACCAGGTACGTGTTTTGAACACGTTTGCGCACGCACGACGATCTGCGCCATCTTCGCCAGTGCTAACCGGCAACAGAACATGATAGGAATGAGTGTCGTCGGTCCAGATTTTGAAAAGCTCAAACGCTTCAATCTGGCCGAGCTCCGTGACGCGTCCCGTAGCAAGGCCACCGCCACTCCCAAAGAGATCAACAAATCAAAAGACAAATTGACACAGGCAAGCAATCCTGCCACAAGCAGTACGGCGGTAGAGGAGCCATCGGAGGCGTGAACGTCGATGCAACCAGAGATCTGGTGGAGAGCGCCCACCTCTGCGGGGACATCATGAAACTGCATATTCAATCGAAACAGGGCAATGCCGGCTGGAAACTTGGTCGTACATGGCTGAAAGCTCAAGGCTAGACGACGGTTAGCATCAAGACGAGTTCCGCAGCACTGGCCTGACATGTTATAGTACACACCCTGTGGCTTCGCCTCCAAACGGTCGGGTAATGGCGAGCTCTACGTGGCGTCAAGGGAGTGTCTTGAAAAGCGATTTGGAACATGCGTGACGACACGGCGTCATTTAGCTTGTAGAGGGTCTGAATTGAAAGGAGACCCCCGGACCCAGCTTCGCTTACCCTTGTTGTCACTACTGTGTATTTCGCGAATCCCAGCCCAGATCCACGGATTCTCTCCGTCTCTCGGTTCCGTTGCCATGTACCTTCGTTAATTTCCAGCTTGAGACTCCAGCGCGTTCGCCTAACCATATGTACTGATGATACTATAGCCAATCGGAGCCCCGAGTAACCGAAGTTATAATACACTTATCCCCAAGAGGCTACCTTAAACGATGATCGAGCTGATGCAGCCTGCCCAACATTCCCCAACGCCTCTCGCGTCTTTATGCGGACTCCATGTGCCTAGGTCGTCTAGGCCGTCTAGGCCATCACCTGGGCAATCGTTTCGTCTCTTGGAAATGCTTCAACCTCGCCTTCTCCATTGACACATGAGCGGCTTACTCTTCGCCTCGCCCTTGCATTCATTCGAAGGTAAACTTAGCCGAGAGCGCAACTCCTGTGGCGCGACTACCATGTCTGTTCAACATGATGGTATTCGCGAGCTCTATATGGGTCTACCTAGCAGACCTCAATCTGATATGCCCGTCATTGCCGGTGACGAACCCATGCCTGATGCCTCACTTCCACAACCATGCTTGCTATGCTCGGTCTTGTTCGGACACCCTCTCAGCTCGTCATCAACCCGCTGAGGCCTCTCACATCGCAAAGGATTGTTTGATCGCCAAATCAGCAATACCATCGTATTCATGATAGTAGTCCAAGATTTTGCTGCCTTCAGAAAACTTTCATATTCGACGGAACGGCTCTAGCATGCGACCCACTGCGGTTTCAATCGACACACACCATCTACCGGGGTCCTACCTATTTTACCGGAATACTGCCTTCTTTGTTTATCCATCATTTCAATCGGCTTTCAAAATGCATCTTCCCCCTCTAGACGTTGCGGTCTACCCCGTCGTCACGATGAGCCAAGGCAGACATGGTGGGAGAACGAATCGCTCTGCTTCAGCTCTTTCATCTTCTTCCTCATCTTCAGTAGCATCGATACGAAGCTGTGCTGTCGCCGCACCAGACTTCACGAGCATACAGAGGCTCCTCCAAAAGGTCTTTCGTTCCTCACGAATTACTGTCCAACTAGTCGAACGACTCCAAGGGCGGCTGCACCAAGTCTATCTCGCTAGACTTGCCGACGGAAGCTCCCTTGTCCTCAAATGCCCTCCAAACCACACCACACGCTCCCTCCGGCACGAAAAATGCGGTCTCGAAACCGAGCGTATGACGTTGGAAACACTGCACGAATTCACCCAACTTCCTGTGCCTCAAGTGCTCAAATACGACAGCCATGGCGGATCCTTTGGCTCACCGTACCTCCTCACAAGCTACCTACCTGGAAGACGACTCTCGGAAATGACACCCTTACTCACCACCAGCGAAAGACACGCCATCGATCGCACCCTAGGCTCTCTCGTGCGCACACTCAGCTCCCTCTCCGCCACACAGTTCGGCTTCACACCCCGCGTCTTCGAGCAAAAAGGCAGTACATCCTGGCGAGAATCCTTCCGCACACTCCTCGAATACGCTCTACGCGATGCAGAAGACATGCTGATCACGATTCCCTACGACAGTATACGGGGCTGGGTGCATCAACACAGCAGTGTCCTCGACGAAATCACCGAACCAAAACTCGTGGCACTCCATGTATGCGATCCACACAACGTGATTGTCAACGAGCAGACGAATCAAGTTTCAGGACTCGTCGGGTTCTCGAACGTGGTTTGGGGGGATCCACTTTTGAGTGGGGGGATCGCGGACGGTAGCGATGCCTTCTTCCAGGGCTATGGGGAGTGTCCGGCGCGTACGGGCTCCGTCCACGTACGGCAACTGATGTAAGCATATATGCCACCCGCATGCATCCCCCCCCCCTTTATGGTCCGTTGCAGACTGTTTTTGGATTAATATATCGAATACAGATACACGGTTTACCGAGCCATTGTGCAGATTGGTGCACACCATTATCGTCCCCATTCCGGAATCGACGAGCTCCAAGCACGGCGCTCGCTCACGTATGCGCTCAACAGCCTTGCGCAAAGTTAAACTCTACCCACTTCTACACTACTTCGACCGTGCGCGACATCGGCATCTAGTCGCAATCGGGAAACAACAGACGAATAGTGCTCGCCGCTTCCAGTCGTTGGGATACCATTACAGTGGTCATACCGATGCTGATCCATTTCTTTTTTCAGCAGGCTCGTACATGGATGGTACTTGCGTCCGCGGTAATCCTCCGTTTTGATAAAGGTTTTTCTGTTTTCAGCATTGGATTTTCGGTGTTCAATATTGGGTATTGGATTCGATATGCGAGGGGTCGCTCGGCGCTTCCTGCGCTGTCGTTGTCCGCCATATCATCCCTTACGGCGTCGCGGAGCTGCTTCCTAGTTTGTAGGATGCTGTCACCCTGCACCATCTCGTTTCTTTCGTACGTACCGTTCCCTTTTTCCCTCTTCCTGTGGTGGTTCCAAAGTGTCTTTGGATTCGGCCTCGTAATGACCTTGTCTCCGTTGCTTACTTCAAGCATCGTCGACCTGAAACATTTCGGTTGGAGAAGTATGTCTTGTTGGGCTACATCTCGGGGTGGATGGTTTACGAGCTCCTCGGCGATAAAATCGTCAACGAGGTTACGATGGAAGATAATTCGTCACAGCGGACTAATGCATGATCGGTTGCGTTGGAAACTTTCACTCATCCTTGTGCATTTACGTGAGAGACTACTATGCCCATGTGGTTCCAAAAGACACCTGCACGGTTTGATTCCTCGTCAATCCAGATGGAAACAGCAACAAAACTTCTGTCAAGAAGATTGATTGTTCGCTACGAAGCCGAGACTGACATGTATAGACATGCAGGATTGAACCACGTCATCGTACAGTCACCATTATAACCGCCTTTATTCCCCAAACCGACTCGAGCCGTTATTACAACATGGCATGCCTATAAACTTTCATTATCCTCTCCCAGCGCATACTGTACTGTTCGAATATACTAACGAATGTTTACGCTCCACAAAAGCGTATTACACTCGATATATGAATGCACCACCCATGCTCGCTCGCCCCAGCATAGCCCCCAGCATACATCATCCCGTATACCCGGAAATCCCGATGTTCTCTGACAACGCGTTCTCTAGAGTGCATCAGATGCTGATGTTACACTCGCATTGCGCTAGACCCAACCTGTTCAATATAGACGAAGAGAAATATCGCTGATTGGTCACTAGGAAGCGAGCAATGGACAGGGGTAAGCGAGAGGAATCATGTAGGTTCGGGAGCTTGGCTGTATAGGGATAGGGTTGTGAATTGCTTGTCTGGGGATGGACGATTATGTGAGGTTGGACTGTTATACATAGGGGTAGGCGAGAAGATGGACGAGGGTAGGGGGAAGCGGAAAACTAGGCGAGCGTTCTAGAAGTTTGGTGTGGGGAGACCGTTGGAATAATGAAGCTTGGTGCTCGTCTAGGAAGATTAACGGGTGTGTGTACAATAGGGGGGTTTGGGACTAGGTGGTTAGGTGTTTGAAGCGTGGCCACTACATAGACCAAATATTCGACTTCTAAATGTGCTGGCAAGAAGCGGTGAAGGCTCCTTGTAAAGGTAGATGCATTTTTGTCTAACCAGCTGATATCGATCAAGGCGTCCCGCTTCAAATAAGGATAATCAAGGGCTGGATGAGGAAAGAGAAGGGTTGAATCAGCAGGGGAGTAGCTCCATTGCATGCCGGTGATGATATTTGGAAGCTTGTAGACGATCTCTGGTCTTGGTTGTCGACTTCTTCTCCGATAAGGGCTCGTTAGAGTGTAGTCAAAGACGCATTCCTTGAACCTGCAGGTTTGGATGCAAGAATTCGCAAAAAAGGTTCGTGTGAATATCTCACCCGAGCTCATGAAGCAGCGCTTACGCATGCGTCCATGTTGTCCTTACCACGCTCAGCCGGCAAGGCCTCCTCTTGCCATCTTCCTTGCTCGCTGATCCCGGCGATTATGGTTCGCTCTAGATCCCTTGTTCTGGTCTTTCCTCTGACGCGCAGCCTGGGTTGCCTTGTCATCAGCTGGACCGGCAACATTACCACCGCCGCGGCCTCCTCCACCACGACCCCTGCCTCGGCCACGACCTCTACCAATTGAACCACCTCGTCCGCCTCGTTGTCCGTCTCCACCACCTGTGCCTTCGCCTTCAGAGCCCATAGGGCTTTCACGCCAAGCCGTCGATGCTAATTCTGTTTGCTGTCCTCCAAAGTGTGTGAATTTGGCTTCTAATCGTCGCAACCGCTTCGGATCGCGACCCATCATGAGGCCCCATCCTTCGATTTGCTCGTCGCTCATGCCGGTCTCGTTCTTGAGTGAAGTACGTGCGTTTCCTCTTCGCGTTACTGCATCGCGTCCGAATAGCTCGGGTGAAGTTGAGTAAGCTTTAAACAGCGCTTCCTCGTTCTTATCTTGAAGGTTTGCATCGTCCGGTGCAACCGAGTCCACGGTTCCACCGACATCTTCTACGTCGTACGTGTCGTCTCTCTCATCATCGTCCGAGTCAAACGCTGCCAGCGCGGAGAGAATGGCTGATTTGCTAGGAGCATTCTTGCGATCCGAAAGAATCTTGTCCGCAGTCAGCCGTTGGTTCCTTCGGCCAAGGTGAAGGCGAGAGGTGTCGACCGTGAGTCGATCGAGTTCATCGTTATCGAAAGCATTGCGACGTTCTGAAGGTGGTGGCGTTGATCGAGGAGTGAGGTGAGGTTTGACAATTGTGGCAGCCGGGCTAAAGTACAATTAGTAAATTTGGGGTTGATCTGAGAGGTAAGAAGAGGAAGGGCACGTACAGTTGCTCGCTTCGATCAGCACTAGCGAGATGGGGAGGCAAGGTGTCTTCTAGAAGGTGAGCAGTAGTTTCTTCGACGTTATCGTTGTACTCATGTAGCAACTTGGCCACAAAACCTGACCCAAGGTCCGCGAAAAGATCTTGTATTTGGCTAATCAAGCTCATGCGGTGCACATGTATATCACCAATGGAGCTATTCCCTTTCCCCCCCGCCGGGGCAACCCCCTTGCCTTTATCGTCCTTACGCCGAATGAGCTTCTTCGGTCGGGCAATTGAAGACTGCTGGAATACGCTGAGTGAGGCAGCAAAGTTCTTGACCCTTGCAGCTTCAGGAGCCGTAGCCTTATCCCTAAGTTTGTTTAAGAACGGTGTATTCGTGACGAGATCAGCAACTAGTGACTTCTGGACAGCACCTGACTTTTGCTGATGTTCTCCGTTGGCTTTAAGACTGTAAAGATGGTCTGATAGAACAGAATAACCCGGCTTCGAGCCTTCCAACAGCGCTGTGAGGCCGAGATATGCCGTCGTAGTGAGCTTCGTCTGGAAAGATATTGACGCCTTGGGATATGCAGCGCATAAGGAGTCCAAAAAGTCGGATCCAGTAAGCATGTACGTGCCGGCCCCAGGCGATACTTTCAGCAGAGGCACCACTCTATTCAACGTGTCCTCTGCATTCTCTGGCATCTTGGAGTCCAGATTTTTTATCAGGGAGTTTTTCGCCAGTTGAAAGCTCTTTTCAATCGCTGCGGCCTCTCGTGTCCATATGTTTGCTAACAAATCGTGAAAATGCACGCTTTTTGGAAAGACGCGACAGAGGTCGGAAAGAACAGGCCATTTGAGAAATGACGGTGGGACTTCGTTTCCGGAAAAGATCCTGTGCAGGAGGTGGAAGCATTTCTTACGCAGGGTCAGGGCGGCGGGTACAATGCTGTCGTCATGGGCTGCTTCGTGGAAGAATGAGATGAGGAACTTGGTCAAGGACGACTCTTCCAGTGGTGCCACGGAAAAAAACTGTTGGTCGTTGAGGCGAAGATACAAATCAGCCAGCGAGGCCCATGAATCCAGATACAGTTCCCACTCTTGCGGAAGGATGCTTTGACGTAGCTGAACGTCCGGAAATGGCGCAAATTGTGGCAGCGACATGGTGGTAACTGAACGAGCGTCAAGAGGTTCTGTCTGTCCAAGCCGGAGACTCTTCTCCCAGGTGTCGGTATTCGCTCTTAAGCAATCTGCGGTCGTTGTCTGTCCACGGGTGGAGTCATCTCATCATGAAGAGCAAGAGCGACTCATTTGGAGCTAGTCCACCTGGAGCCTAGCGTGCAGAACTCTTGGCGCACATTGGAAAATTAATCGCGGGGCGTCAACACATTCACTGACAAGCATCCGACCGAGGCCAACACCACGCCAGTCATCACGTTACAGAGATCAACGATCCGGGTCGTGACTGGAATTTATCCGCAACCGACGACACAAACCCCATACCGCAACACCAGCAGCCACCATGTCTTGTATGGGCCATCCTTTCCAAAATCATATCGTATCCAGCAGCAGGTCTGACGGTGAATAGACAACAAGGGCGACAAGGGCGACTTCGAGGGCCCCAAGATCCACAAGATCCGCATCACCCTCACCAGCCGTAACGTCAAGAGCCTCGAGAAGGTCTGCACCGAGCTCATCGACCGCGCCAAGACCAAGGACCTCCGCGTCAAGGGTGCGTTTATATCTACACACGTGCAATCGAGGCTATACTGACTGCGCAGGCCCCGTGCGTCTTCCCACCAAGAACCTCAAGATCACCACGCGCAAGACGCCCAACGGTGAGGGTTCCAAGACCTGGGACATGTACGAGATGCGCATCCACAAGCGTCTCATCGACCTGAACGCCCCCACCGAGGTCGTCAAGCAGATCATCATCAACATCGAGGCCGGCGTTGAGGTCGAGGTCACCATTGCGGCATAAACGCACATGGATTGTCGAGTTGGAACGGAGGGGGATGGATACGTGGTCGAGCAATGGAAACGAGTTGAGCCGCTCACTCGGTTTCTCCACACGATTATTCTCCTCTCTCTCTTCACATGCTGTGCACATCTGTTCTTCCTATGCTACGTGACAAGACCACCCAGTGAGATGTGATATGTCGATGTGGGTCAATAGGCCATAATCGCCGCGTGGATTTTTCGCAGAATCGGAGCTTTTCGCGATCAATCTACGTAGGACGTGTTGGGCCCGCAGAGCGGGGGCTCCTCCACTAAACAGGGTTTTATTAGGAGCCCCAAGCGAATGAAACGACGCTATGTTTCCGTAGATCCAGACTGGGGAAAATGCCATCGAACGGACGTGGAGCGACGTCCCGTCGGATCGGGATAATTAACTGCCACCTCCTCCGATGTCGAACCACCTTCCCACCAAACGGTTGGCTCGGGATCCTCAGGTACAGCTTTCTTTCTACCTAACCTATCCACCGCCTTTTGACCACAACCATTCATGCCGTAATCATCCTCGGCACTAAAGGGCTGTGCCGTCCATAGTATGACGATCACGCTTGCAATACGCGGCTCTCAGGGGAAGGGGCCTGTCCATTTGCCCCTGCCAACGTGGCGTGGCAGCAGCCAGAATTCCTGTTATTTAAGCCGCTTGTTCGTACGTGATAATCTTCTGCGCAAGATTTTGACCATCTCTACATCGACACAATGGCTGAGACAACAATGGCGCCCACACCGCCACCAGCCCAAGCCGCGTCGAAACAGCACATCAGCACCCAGCCCATCACGGTGAAGAACTGGTACAAGCACATCAACTGGGTCAACAGCTCGGTCGTCATCCTCGTGCCCTCGTACGGCCTGCTCGCTCTCCCGTACATTCCCCTGCACCGCTCCACCCTCATCTGGGCCATTGTCTACTACTTCCTCACCGGGTTCGGCATCACCGGCGGCTACCACCGGCTCTGGTCGCACCGCTGCTATTCTGGTCGTCTTCCCCTCCGCCTCTTCCTCGCTTTTGTCGGCGCCGGTGCAGTCCAAGGGTCGATTCGATTCTGGAGCAGCAAGCACCGTGCGCACCACCGGTGGACAGACACCAAGAAAGATCCCTACGACGCCCTGCGCGGCTTCTTCTTCTCGCATTTGGGATGGATGGTCTTCACCCAGGACCCCAAGAAGGTCGGGCGAACGGACATATCGGACCTCGACGCCGACCCGGTGGTCGTGTGGCAGCATAAGCATTATGGCATGACGATGATGGTTGCCGCTTGGTTGTTTCCCATGTGCGTGGCGGGCATGCTGTGGGGAGATTGGTGGGGTGGTCTGGTGTATGCGGGCATCATCCGAGCCTGCTTCGTGCAGCAGGCCACGTTTTGCGTGAACTCTTTGGCGCATTGGCTGGGGGAACAGCCGTTTGATGATCGGAGGACCCCCAGAGATCACTTCATCACCGCTCTCGTCACGCTCGGGGAGGGCTATCACAACTTCCATCACGAGTTTCCGAGTGATTACCGTACGTCTTTCACCTCTCCCTGCTCTTCCTTCACCCCTCTTTCCATCACGTAGGAGCTGACAGACATGATAGGCAACGCTATATCATGGTACCAATACGACCCCACCAAGTGGACAATCTACGCGCTCTCCAAAATGCCCCTGGGCCTCGCATACTCCCTGAAACGCTTCCGTCACAACGAGATCGAGAAAGGCCGTCTCCAACAGCAGCAAAAAGCCCTCGACGTCCGTCGTTCCGCACTCGACTGGGGCCTCCCACTATCCCAACTCCCGGTCCTATCCTGGGACGAGTTCCGCTCTACCTGCCAACAGTACATGGATGGCGTGGAAGGCGGAGCCGCGCTTGTTGCCGTCGCGGGCGTCATTCACGATGTTACGGAATTCATTGCCGAGCATCCCGGAGGCAAGAGTTTGATCAGAAGTTCGGTGGGGAAAGATGCTACGGCGGTGTTCAATGGAGGCGTCTACCTGCATAGCAATGCGGCGCATAACTTGCTGAGCACAATGAGGATGGGTGTGCTGAGGGGTGGGCAGGAGGTCGAGGTTTGGAAGGAAGAGGCTGCGGCCAGGATGAAGGGGGTTGGCGAGCAGGTCACGGCTGTGAAGCCGTTGGTCGAGGGTGCAGTTGCCGCGTGAGAAGACTGTTAGTAATGTTTACATGGCCAGGAGCTGTGGGTAATTATTAGACTCGGTGGCCTTGCAGTATGGGAGGGATGGCAGAAAAGAGAATTCAATCCAGGTTACCGTTCATTTTCCTCGCTCAGTTCAAAGGAGGGTTTACTCGTATCCTTTCTTGGAGACTGATCCCGAGCTGTTAAATGCTCCCTCTCACATCACGTCCCCACCCTTCAGGCCACAAACCCTTCTTCCTTTTCTCTGGGCCCCAGCCCCTTCTTGATCCCGTCCCTAAGCACCTCCCAATTAAGCCCGTCATGTCTCCTTCCCCGACTTCCCCCCTCCTTCGCAACCTCGACCAACCTCCCCGTCGCCATTTTCCTCAAGAGCACCGTATCCTCCGCCCCCACCAGGAGCCTCCCCTTGCCCTCGGTCAAGTACGTCTCCAGCCATTCCTCCTCCTCCGCCTCAAACGGCAGTCTCACAAGCTCCATGGCACGCTCACTGCGCGGATACATCTGCCCCTTCTCGCTCTCCGATTGGCCGTATGGAGTTGCGGAGGCAAGCGTCGTGTCGATCAAGATCTCGAGGAGGGATTTCCGCTCATGTTCCGGCCGGCTCTTCAACCAGTACCATGTCTCCGAGACGTTGCGCGAAGACATGTACTTGGAAAACTCCCTCCTCGTCTTCGCGTCCTGCAGCGGCGGCCCCGCGCAGTTGAAATAGGCCAGAGGCAGCGGATCCCCGGCCCTTCTCACACCCACATCATCTGCATTGCCCCTCTCCCCCCTCCGCAACAGCGTAAGCAGTATTTCATCCGGAAAGGTCTGTATGATGCTCGGATGCGTGAGGTGCTGGACCGCCGTCTCGAATTGCAAATGATCCAGATCCCATATACCCTCTATGAACGTGCGGAATCGCTTTTCGAGATGTACGTCGTTGGCAAAGGCGTCGGAGAGGCTGGGGTTTTGGTGCGCCGAGGCGGTGAGGTCTTTGAGGAGGTAGAAGATCAGGCAGTGTTTGTAATGCAGGGTTATGGGTGCGGTGGTTATGAGGCTGTGGAGGTTGGCGAGCTCGGTGGGGGATTTGGGGGGGTAGAGTTTCTTCCCTAAAAAAAAGGGGGTTAGAGAGCTTGTGGCTGTGCGAGAAGATGGGATGTGGTGGGAGCGAGGCAATTGTGTGGTGGAGACTGACATCGGATCTTGAGCAGCTGGAGGAGTCGCTCGAAGAATGTGTTACCGCCGAGGAAGGACTGGTTCTCTTGGATGTCGGACACGAGACCCTCGCTGTATGAGCGACCTGCGAAGATCTCTTCGAAACTTTCGACGTCGTACATGTTGTCGTTGTCGTTGTCGGTGTGTGGTAGAGTGAGTGTGGGGTGGGGTGGTGGGGGCGTGTGTAGCTTTAGAGCTTCGTGTTTTGGTTGCGGCTCATGAGATGCGCGCTTTCACGTGATCGCTGAGACAATCGAGGTAGCTTTCGTCACAGAGTTCCACGGTGAATTCGCACGTTGGTAATTAGAGGTGTTGAATTACGTAACTATGAGTACATGTGCGTGCAAGCGCTTGAGGGCAAAACACGCTGGTATCAATACAAGGCTCCCAAAGAACCGCAAAACCCGCTATCCAAACGCCATGCCATGCAGACGTGAGTAGAATCGTCCTCTGTACCCCCAAGGAGATGTATGCAAGTGCTGCAAAGTATGTAGTTGCGGGTCATGGTCCGCGGTAAACCAATATACTGGTCGGTCGCAACCCTTTTTAGGCGTCTTCGCGTCGTCGTTCGTTAATGTCGTTGGCCATCTTCTTGCCAACCTCGTAGCTGCTGATCATGATTGCGCATGCGGGCGCCACCTTGAGGCATCGTGCTGCCCAGCCCCTAAACAGTCCGGACATCCCTTGCTCTTGGAAAATGTGGAAGAGGAATCGGGGCATCGACATGTCTTCTGGGCGCATAGCTTTCACCGCTGCACCGGCCTGTTCCCCTATGGAATCGCTCGCATGACGGACCACCTGCCGCCTCGTCTTTCCCACGTCGAATGGGGTTGTGACGAAAGCGGCAACCGCACCAGACCCAGCACCAGCCATAAAGCTATCCACCAGTGTCGCGGAGTGGTCCTCACGGCTACGGGAGCGGCTTCGTCGGTGTATCCTTTCCTGGCCACGGCCCATGCGGAACTCGCTCCCATCGCGTCTTGCCTCTGCTCTCCCACGCATGTCGGTTATGACATTGCGTCCGTACTCGTAGCCCCACCAATACAAAGCAGAGAAAGGTACATCTCGCCACAGCGTCAGAGTGAGGCCTCTCCACAGGCTGGGCACCCCCTGCGCTGCTACCATTTCCCGCATCCCGTCCATGGTCTCGCGAAAGTGTCCGGCGGCCGTGTTTGCGTGCTTCGTAGCCTGCATTCGCGTCCTGAACATCTCGATCGGACTGACTGCTATGGCTGCCACGACCCGTGCGCTCGCTCCTGCCACCAGAGGTATGTAGGCCTCCGACACCGTCTTCCGGAAGGGCGATTGCTGTGCAGTCCGCAACCAATCATAGCCGGCGAAGTATATGACATTGGCGGGCACCGCCATGACCAAGGTGGGCGACAAGCCTCTCCACAGCGTCCTGGGACCCTCATTCTGTGCAATCTTCCGCAGCCCGTCCCACGTCCCATTGATTGTCCGTCTCTCCACCTCTTGGACTGCGCACGATGCATCTGCGGGATTCATCGGTGCCAGCGTGGGTCCGGCGACGCAGAAAGGCGCATGGTTGTTGATCCAGAAGACCTCTCTGCAACAAGCGGATATCCCGAGGTTGGGCGGCAGGTCGCGAAATTGAGTCAGGGAGCCGCCGGCCGAGTAGATGCGTGGGCTGTGTGGAGAGGTGCTCGGGACGTGCGCTTGCGACTGGAGGCGTACTCGGACGACGTCCAAGGGTGTGACTGTTGCTGGTAAGAACGGGTAGACGTCACCGAATGCACGAAGAGACATACTCAGCAAGGACGTCAAAACACTGCCCGCCGATGCCGACAGCATCTTCTGTACCAGCGACGCATTTTCCGCATCCACCTCCTCCATGCCCCGGGTCGCCATCTATCTGCTTGCACCAGTGCTCCTCTTCGTGACGGCGTTCGATTCCTTGGTGAGCGCCTACCGTGAATCAGTACGAGGCGTGTATGCAAAGGCCCCAAGTCGCGAAACAGAAGGCGTGGGCATATTCTACGATGGACGGCCGATGATGGTGACGGAGGTCATCGCTCGATGATGCAAGGGGAAAAAGGTGGAAGGCGCGCTTTTCTCCTCACAAACTTTTGCCGCGAATCGGAAGGCGCGATGCAGGATCCGCGCGCTCGGCTCTTATCAGATGGTGGCGTAGCCCTGGCGATGTCATCCATACCGGTACAATAATCGCTGCCTAGGGACACACGGGAATGACTCCTTCAACGCCCTGCATATTTATAGCCACGATAGCTGAGAGTACCTCACCGCAATTTGCCACGGAAAAGAATATGTACTTGTGCTAGACCCCTACAAGGCAAAAGACGCGCTTGCTCTCCCCACGACCCGGCCACCTCACATTCCCGGCACCTGCACAGCACCCACTCTACACCGGCGCCATGAACCCCGACTCTACCGAAGCCGAGCTTGAGTCTTTCCGCCAGAAATGGAAGGAAGAGGTCTCGGCCAGGGCGAAGGAAACCCAACCCCAACCGCCCTCGAAGGTGTCTGCGAGTAAGACAACTCCGGCACCGGCACCCTCGTCGAGCAAGCATCCGAAGGGCAAGGCTCCGGATGTCTCGCTGCATGCAAGGCAAAAAAGTAAAGACGTAGATGAAGTGCAGCCGTACGTCTATCGCGATCTGGGCGAGAGGCAGCCCGGCAGGCGACTGGATGAAACCAGTCCGCCCGATGCCTCGTCACGTAAAGAACCACAGTCAGCCCTGGAGCATTACGAAAAAGCGGTGGAGCGGGAGGCGCAGGGCAGCTTGGGGGATAGTCTAAATCTATATCGGAAGGCCTTCAAGGTGCGTGTGGGCTTTTGTTCCGTGAGCATGTATACGTAACACGAGATATTGACATGTGCAGCTCGACGACAAGGTCCACGAAACCTACGAGGCAAAGCACTACCCGCCCTCCTACTTCAAAGCCAACCCGCCCTATCGGCCTCGACCGCAACCCTCAACTTCAACTTCAAACCCCACCGACCTCGACCCCTCGAATGCCTCTCCCACCGTCCCTAATCCCGCCCATCACTCCCTGCAAGGTCTGCCGCGCAACCTTCAATCCCTCATCAGCGAGTTTTCCACCTTCTCCATCCAAGGAGAAGAGCCGCCCACCGAGTTCTCGCCGCCGCCACCCTGCCCCATCTCTACCATTCCCGAAGAGATTCTTGTCGAGATCTTCATCCAACTCGCCATCCGGGATGTATCCTCTTACGTCCGTCTCGCCCAAGTATGCAAGAGACTGGCCTACCTGGTGACTACCGAGGATCGGGTCTGGAAACGTATAGCCCTGGGCCACGAGTATGGATTTGCAGCCATGCACTACGCTTTCGCTTGTCAAATCGACGGAAAACCGCTCGGTGATGACGGCGAGGGCGGACTCCTTCTGGGCTCCGAGGACCTCGACACTGGCGCTTCATCGCCGCCGGAGCCATTCCAGGACGTGACAGCGGCACTGATACCATCTCCCTACCCAACCTATCATATGCTCTTCCGCTTACGCCCTCGGATCCGCTTCAACGGCTGCTACATCTCGACCGTGAATTACACGCGCGCCGGCTCTGCTTCCGTCACGCAGTCAACTTGGAACTCACCCATCCACATTGTAACCTATTACCGATACCTCCGCTTCTTCCGAAACGGGACTTGTATCTCTCTTCTTACAACCTCGGAACCCGCCGATGTGGTTCCCTACCTCCGCATCGAGCACCTGCATAAGAACCACGGTTCCCTTCCGTCCTTACCGATGAAAGACGCAGTGCTGGGACGCTGGAGGCTGACTGGACAAGGACCGGGCGAGAAGGAGGGCACGCTTGCCATCGAGAAGGCGGGGGTCACGGCAAAGTATCTGGACAAGATGGTGTTGGATATGGGGAGTGCAGGACGGGGAGCAAGAAACAATAAATTGAGTTGGCAGGGGTATTGGAGTTATAATAGACTCACGGATGATTGGGCAGATTTTGGCTTGAAGCATGACAGGGCATTTTTCTGGAGTCGGGTTAAGAGCTATGGGACGGGATTAGAGGAGCGGAAATAATGTGGGGCAAATATACGATGGCTACACCAGGAGGGACGTTGGAAGTCATGTTAAACACATCCATGTACAAAATCCTAATTAGAGGTCTTGATATGTTTTCTAGGATATACTACAGCAGTCGAATTTCATGCTTGCTATACTACCCAGGTGTCCCGTTGTTGTTGGTAAACGCTATACCGGGTTGGGTTACGGCAGTGCTTATCGATAAGATCTTTCCCGCAAAAAAGTTGAGCGATTGATGAACCAATACAACACGGACATCGTCACCATGTCGAAACCGAAATCCGAGGAATGGAAAATGTCCGAATGGACACAGAAAATAAACGCCGATGAGCTGCACACGGAGAAAAAGAGAGGGAATAAGAGGAAAAGGAAGGTTACTGATGCAGAGGACGTCGTAGCGCCGAGGAAGGGCGATGGAAAGATGCTGAAGTTTGACGAGGGTACTGCATCTGCATCTGAAGAGCAGAAACCCCAGCCCATTCTCGAGCCGGAAAGTCCAGTTGAGGTGGCCGAGGATGCTGTGCCGTCGGAAGAATCCAAGCCCAAGCAGCAGAAGACTCGCCCGGACAAACGCCGAAAACGTGAGAATTCTCGCCAAAACTCACGATCTGAACCCCGTAAACCGCATCCGGATTCGAGACAGCCAGTTGGACGTAGCAACGGAAGTGTGCCGCCCCACCTGACTCGACGACGTGATGAGCTCCTGCATACGCGCAAATCGCTTCCGATCTGGCCACACGCGGAACCAATCCGAGAGGCCTTGCGGAAGAACAACATCCTCGTGTTGACGGGAGAGACCGGGTCCGGTAAATCGACGCAGGTACCTCAATTCCTGACCTCCGAGCCATGGTGTACGAAGACGATTGCCATCACACAACCGCGACGTGTAGCGGCCATATCGTTGGCACGCCGAGTGGCCGAGGAGATGGGGACATTCTTCGGAAACCAGAGCCCTTCTGCAAGAGTCGGATACAGCGTTCGTTTCGATAACGCCTGCGGACCGAGCACGAAAGTCAAGTTCTTGACCGAGGGAATGCTGCTTCAAGAAGTGCTTCGAGATCCGGAGATGAATCAGTATAGCGCCGTGGTTGTTGATGAAGTTCATGAAAGGAGTGTTAATGTCGATTTGATTTTGGGCTTTTTACGGAATCTGGTCACTGACATTGAAAGGGGGGGCAGCAAGCGAAAGCAACCCCTCAAAGTTGTCATCATGAGCGCCACGGCGGATGTGGAGGGACTCGTCAAGTTTTTCGATGAGGGCTTCAAGACCGAGGCTGTGGACCACGCGCCGAAGGACTCCAGCCTTATCGGTACATGCTTTGTGAAGGGGCGGCAGTATCCTGTCAAGACGCAATATCTGTCTGCACCGAGCATGGATTGGGTCGAATCAGCCCTCAAAATCATCTTCCAAATCCACTACAAGGAGCCGCTACCAGGAGATGTATTGGTCTTTCTCACGGGGCAAGATAAGATCGAAAGCCTCGAGAAGCTTGTCAACGACTACGCTGAAGCCATGCCCAAAGAAATGCCCAAGCTACTCGCTCTCCCTCTATTCGCAGCTCTGCCGCAACAAGCCCAACAACGCATCTTCCAACCCGCACCCCGACATACCCGCAAAGTCATCCTAGCGACCAACATTGCCGAAACATCCGTCACCGTACCCGGTGTTCGGTTTGTGATTGACTGCGGCAAGTCAAAGATCAAGCAGTTTCGCAGCAAACTTGGTTTGGAATCCCTGCTTGCGAAGCCAGTCTCCAAATCCGCGGCTATACAGCGCAGAGGTCGCGCTGGTCGCGAAGCCCCAGGCCAATGTTATAGGCTGTATACGGAAGCAGACTACAATACCATGGAAGCGAGGACGACGCCGGAGATCCTACGTTGCGATCTTGTGCAAGCCATTCTAACGATGAAGGCACGCGGTGTCAACGACGTTCTCAACTTCCCATTTCTAGATCGTCCGCCAATAGAGGCCCTGAAAGAGGCCCTCTTCCAGCTCCTTCGACTCGGCGCCCTAAAATCAGACGGCACAGTCAGCGACATGGGCCTGCGAATGGCCAAGTTACCCGTCACACCGAAACTCGGGCGTATCCTCCTCGAAGCCGGACGGCCGGAAAGAGACTGCCTGCTCGATGTCATCGACATCATCTCCGTACTCAGCACAGAGGACAGCATCTTCTACAACATCGTGACGGAAGAGAAGAAGGAGCAAGCCGAAGAAGCGCGACGAAACATATACAGGCGAGAAGGAGACCACCTGACCTTCCTGGCTACGGTACAGCAGTACGCCGACGAGCAAGCGGATAGGCGCGCATGGTGCGATAGGCACTTTGTTTCTCATCGTGCCATGCAAAATGTGATGGTATGTATGCACCACGCCGCATCGGAACCCTGAGATACGTACCATACTGACTACCACCCCGTATAGAATATCAGGAAGCAACTGCGCCAACAGTGCCAAGCGCTCAAGCTCATCACTGCACAAGAGCTCTCCGCCGACGCCACTCGGTCGCCTAACCACGATGCGATCCTCGCTTGCCTGCTCAGGGGCTTCCTATCCAACACCGCCCGTCTATGCCCCGATTCCAGCTACAAGACCTTCATCGGCAACCACACGGTGTCTGTACACCCCAGCAGTGTTCTTCACGGGCGCAAGGTCAAGGCCGAGGCCATCGTCTTCAGCGAATTTCTCTATACGAACAAGGCGTACGCGAAGAAGGTGAGCGCGGTGCAGATGAACTGGATCGAAGAGGTCATGAAGGAAGCTTTCGACTCGTAACGTGTACCGCATGTCCGAGGTGGAGGCGGAGCGTATATATCGCACAGGAATTGCATCTCGTATACCGCAACTTTCAAGTGTTCAGTCAGTCTAGCAACTACTCTGCATTACCTCCAACCCTTCTCATCTCCTCCTACCCACCCCACCACCGCCAGCACCGCCCGCACCGCCTTCCTTATCCGCCAAACTGACCACCTCCCCGATCCCTGCCGCCTCCTGCTCGTCCTCCAACGCGCGAATCTCTTCCCTGCAATCCCACCACTTCTCCTCGGCCCTCTCAAACGCCAGCTTCTTGATCTCCTTGGGTGTCCTTTCCACCGCCCTGGCGTTTTTGGAAAGTTCTTCGATGATGATGTTCTGCCATGGTTCCGACGTGCGAGCATAAAAGTCACGGAGAGACTCAAAGGGTCGCGGGTGCGGTAGTGTGTCTGTGAGTGCGGAGATTTCTTCCGTGGTGCCGGGATCTTCTTCGGGAGATTCCTTGGTGAGGAGGGGCGAGGAGATGACGCTTGTTGGTGCGGTGGATACGGGATATGCGAGCGATGATTCTCCTTGTTCGTGTTCTTCGTCGTCGTCGTCGTCGTCGTCGTCATCTTCGTCGGAGTAGTTGTCTTCGTCGTCCTCGGAATCGGGTTCCTCATCGCTTCCCTGCCAGTCCTCTAGCTCGCGCTTGAAGATCTCTGCAACGCCGTCGAGATGATTCAGGTTGATGGACCAGAGCTCATCAAAGGTGAATTCGCGGTCGCCTTTTTCAAAGGTACCGCCGAAGATGTATAGAGTGTCTGCTTGTACGGTGAGTGCGGCGTTGAACCGCGGGTGGGGAAACTCGTAGACACGAGGTTTTTCTACTTTGCTATCTTCCTCATCCTCCTCCTGCTTCGCTTTCTCGTCCTCGGAATCCGAGTGTGGTGAAGCAGAGGTACCGCCGGCCGCCTTCATCTCCAGCGCCTTCAGGTTGGCGAGGAGTTCCTCCTCATCCGCTTTAGCGCGGTCGCGACGGCTTATGTTGGCTTGTTGGGCAGCCTTCTTGTTCGCATTCGCCTTTGGGCGGCGGAGGTTCAGCGGCATGTATCGATTGCGTTCAATGTTCCAGACGAAGAGTTGGTTGAAGAATTCGGATTCGAGACCTTCTTCGCTTTCTTCGACGTCATGTACACCACCGAACATGATCCCACGTCCTTTGTGGAAGGCCATTGTTGCACCGGCGCGGGGCGGGTTCGGAGGGTTTGCGGGTCGCTTGCGACGTTCCCATGATACGGTGGGCAGTGTAGTAGATGGCTGGTCGGAAGATGGGGGCGTGATGCGAAGGAACCAGGTGTCTTCGTGGACTTTGGGCTTGAGGACCACGCGAGAGCCGCCACCTCCACCTCCACCTCCACCTCCGCTGCCTTTCTTGCCTTTTACTTGTTGTTGTTGCTTCCCGCCCGTCACGGCCTTCACGCGCGAGTACCCGCCGTACACCACAGCGCCTTGGTCGTGAGGCAGGAACGTGAAGCTTGAGCGTGGATCTGGTACGGCGCGGGCTGACTGCAACTTCGGTGTGTGCCAAACAAAATTCACACAGTCGTATATCCACAGATCATTCAAATACTTTGTCGTCGCAGACGTGTCCTGGAAACCACCGAAGAGGATGATGTACTGTTTGAACCCCACCATTCGATGACCACTGCGAGCAGGCGGCGAGGACGCCTTACCCTTTGTTTCAATTCTCGTCCACTCCCGATTCCCGGGATCCAGTTTCCAGAAGTCATTGTAGTGGTAAAATGTTCCCTGCTTCGGCGAACTAAACTCTCCTCCAAAGAGGTACACCTCCTTCGTATTTGCCGCCCTGCACCAGCCATGTCCTGACCTAGGCAGCGGCGAATTCGGAGACGTGACCTTGTTCCACGCATCCTTCTTGATGTTGTACACAAAGAGGTCGTTGAAGAAGTGTGCAGTGGCTCCGTTGAAGTACTCGCCTCCGTAGAAAAACAGTTCATTCTCATTGGCGGGGTTCCCGATGATGGTGCTGGATGTTCGCGCAGAGGGAGGTTCGCACGGTACCTCTGTGATGGCGTGATATTGCTCCTGCTCTTTTGCGTACTGCGCGAGGACGGCATCGAGATCGACAGATTCGGCGTCCGAGTCGATGTCTTTGTCCTTTGAGGCTTGCTTTTTATCCTTCTTGCCGGCTTTCTTCTCCTGCTTCGCTGCTTTGGCTGCCTTTACGGCCTTTTTGTCCGTGGACTTCTTCTTGTCTTTGGCCATGGTGATTTGGAACAGTTGAGGTGCAGATGTTGATTCAAAATTGCATCCCCCCCTCTTTGGTAGGCCGATGAAGCACCCCGCACAGCGACTCTCAATTTTGCTCCCAAAAACTTTCAATGTTCGAGCGACAGCGATTTCCTACCTATTTCCGGAATCGCTGCGTCTTCTGTCTAGCTCGTAGGGCGTTTTTGGTATAGTCTGGCGTGATGCAACGGTGAATGTGCATTTGTGCAATATTATGTCACATAACAGGGTTCGGAGCAGGCGAAAGCGGACTACCTAGTCCCTTCAGAGCCGTCTTATCGATAAGGTTGTGCACCACCACAAGTATCACCTCACCCCTCGCCAGCTCCTTCTCCCAAACACCAACGAAATAAAGCTTCAAAAATGATACAAGCAGCCAAGATCCTAGAGCAGAGAAGCCATCTTGTATCCGGTAGTTCTCTCCCCACCCGAATGGGTATACTGTAAATGATGCCCTAGCTTATCGAACGTGAGCCAGGCAAATTACGGGTTACAGAGCACTTCTTCCAAGTGCCCCGGGACTACGCCAACCCTTCCCTCGGCACGCTCAACATCTTCGCCCGCTCAGCCCGCAAGGTTGAAAAACCGGCCTCCTACACGCCCCCCTCATCGTCACTGCACTCCTGGGACCCTAAGAAAGACCAACTACCATGGCTCATCTTCCTGCAAGGCGGCCCCGGTTTCGAAGTCGCCAGTCCCGAGAAGCTACCCTGGACGCAATTCATGCTCGACAAGGGCTACCAGGTGCTTACTTTGGACCAACGAGGGACGGGTCTGTCGACGGCTATTTCGCAATCGAGTCTGCAGCTCAGGGGGGATGAGAAGGTGCAGGTAGAGTATATGAAGAGTTTCCGTGCGGACGCGATTGTGAAGGACTGTGAAGCGATCCGGAAGGCGTTGACGGTTGATTATCCCGAGGAGAAGAAGAAGTGGAGCATCATGGGCCAGAGTTTTGGTGGATTCTGTTGCACGACCTATCTTAGTTTTTATCCCGAGGGCGTGAAGGAAGCCTTTCTCTTTGGGGGGCTACCCCCGGTCAGGGATGATCCGGACGGCGTCTACGAGAGGACGTACAAGAGGCTGAGAGAGAGGAATAGGCAATACTATGACAAGTACCCCGAGGATGTGGACAGGGTCAAGCGCGTTACCAAGCTCCTGAGTCGGTTTGGGGATGAGACGGTGAGGGTGCAAGGGGGTGAGGGGCATCTCAGTGCTCGTCGATTCCTACAGTTAGGTATCGCATTTGGGGCGCATGGTACGTCGAACGCATCCCCCGGATTTTCTTCATCTGAAGCGACTGTACGCTGACGAACGGTCGTAGGTGGCTTTGACGACGTCCACGAGCTCGTCCTCCGAGCTGACAACGATCTAACCCTGTTCGGCCACCTCACGCGTCCCACTGTCCTCGCCATTGAGCGATCCCAGCCTTGGGATACGAACGTGATCTATGCCCTCCTGCACGAAGCCTGCTACTGCCAATCTGCCGCCTCAAATTGGTCAGCCGAGCGTCTTCTCTCTTCCAACAAAGACTTCATCGTTCCGGATCAACACCAACAGCAAGACGCCTCCTCCGCCGCCCAACCCTTACTTTTCGCAGGCGAAATGATATATCCCTTCATGTTCGACACATACCCCGAGCTCAAGAAACTGAAAGCCGTTGGTGAAGCCCTGGCTCAAGAAACGAACTGGCCCAGACTCTACGACGAGGAGCAGTTGGCGAAGAACGAGGTTCCCGTGTACGCGGCTGTGTATACAGAGGATATGTATGTTGATTTCGATCTGAGTATGGAGAGGGCGAGAGGGATCAAGGGGTGTAAGACTTTTGTCACAAATGCGATGTACCATAATGCCATCAGGGCGAGGTCCGAGGAGGTTTTGAAGGGGTTGTTTGCGTTGAGGGATGATGTTATTGATTAGATTGCAGGCGGATGGTTCAGGGAAGGTGGATATGTGGGTGTGAGATGTCTGATTCTGGAATCATATTTTTATCCTACTTGGGTCGTGTCTCTGTCCATGTATCATGCACAATTGAACACTTAATCATGGCCCCAAATAGACTAACCATTTGAGAACTCCTCCCCACCAAGTCTTCGTCCCCTCTCCAAAACCCCTGCCCTCAGCCTCTCCAAAACTTCTCTCCCCAACCACCTGACCCTCCCCTGTCCCTGTTCAACGCCCTCCGCCCACTCGAACACACCCCTCAACACCCACAAATCCCTCGCTTCCCAGCTCTTCGCCAACTTGCTCAATACCAGTCTATGGTCCACAATCGTTGCTCCGCCGTCCAAGAACGTTGAACTGTATTGATCGGTGGGTAGTATGAGACCGATGTCTGCTTTCCCGAATTCGGACAAGGCGGGAAGGGAGAAGAGCCAATCCCACATCAAGCGCGAGGTGCGCGAAGCTTGCGCGTCGTTGAGCGCAACAAGGGTCGCCGAAAAGGCGGTTGCGTGTTGGTCGTGCGGAGAGCGACGGCGTACGAGGAGGGTTTGGTTGTGGCGGAAATGCGTGAGATGTCGAGGATTCAGGACGAAGTCTAGAGTCGTGGGCCAGTACGTCGGGTCACACGTTTCTATCCTCTCGATGGTCTGGAGTTCAGGGAGGAGGCACGGCGCAGTTAGTTTCTTTACCCCATCATTGTCTTTGAGGTGCACGGCGATGGGCGCAGAAAAGGCCTTCCCGGTATCCACGTCGCGGACGATGAGGGCACGTGGTTCGGCGGCAAGAACCCAAAAGTGGCGAAATGCTTGGAGGTGTGCGCGTGAGTCTTGAACATCGATGGGGAAGAGTGGGTAGAAGGCGCAGATGAGAGATGCGATGGCTTTGTTGGATGTACTGAACGTGTAGGTACCGCCTGCGATGAAGAGCACACCAATGGCCATGTGTGCTGCCAGATGTGAGCCGTATGGTGTGTCCTGACTGACTCGTCCATGAAGACCTCGAAGACGGCGGAATACGTCGAGATCACCGGTGCCTGCCATGACTGTAGCTGCAGCTAACGCCACGAGATCCTGACAGTTGCGGACCGTGTTGCGGGCAAGTTTGGAATCATAACGATGCGCTGGGAGTTTGTTGATACGGATGAGCTGGTCAAGGTACCGGATGAGGAAGTCGCGGACCTGAATGTCGCCCGTCCCCGCGTATTTGAGGGAAACACTCCAGAGCAGACCAGCGATGATGTTGAAGAACGGCATTTGGTCGCTGCGGAGCTTCACGACAGTTTTGAGAGTGTGATCGTTGCGATGGTCCAAAGGGAGGTTCTTGATGATCCATTCATTGTCCGCGCGAATGTTGTCCCACATGATGACATGTTTTGCGAGGGTACGGAGAAGACAGATGTCGGGGCGGACATAGTCGAACTGCGGAAGCGTATCTGGGACGTCAATCTTCCGCGCGACAGCTTCATCGTGGGTCTTCATAAAGATGAGTGCGATGGCAATGACCGCACCAGCGGTTGCCTGATCAAGTATGTGGACGATGTCGACGGCTTTGGGCGCAACTGCCACAGAGAGGAGTCGCTCGACGATTCGCATGTCGTGAAGACCTCGCAAATCTTTGCCCTTGGCCAGATTGATGAAACCCAAAGCAAAGCCAGCAGCCAGCCTGTATGCTTCATCACGAAGTGCATCGGGCGGTTCAGACGGGTCTGGCTCATCGACATGCTCAATTTCCGACAGCATTACCTCACTCATCCGGCGATGCTGAGTGTTGTAGTACAAGAGTCCAATCCCCATGAGACCCGTGGTCTGAGTATATGGCGATAGGTTGAGGTCTGCAGCACCGGATGGCAGCATTCTGGTGACATGTACCGATAACAGGCGGGTGACTAATGTATCCATGGTACCCATGTAGGAGGCAGACAATCCCAGGAGCAACCCAACCGATGTCATTGTATGCTTTGGCGTGAGGTACTTGAGGGTGAGCCACTTCGCAATGTTCTTCAGATGACCGTTCAAACCTAGGCCTAGCAACAACCCAGCGTGTCTGTTCGAAAGTTCGGCAGGCTTGTTGTACATGATCCAAGATGTATCGATGCCTTGGGCATCACGCGAAATGCTGAGGCCAGCTGAAACACCCTGGTTGAAGAATGCCCAGAAGAACTTTTCTTCTGTGTATGTTGCTCGCTCGGCGGTAACAACGTTGCCCATTGGCTTCATGACGCAAGATGTTGAGAAGCCGATTAGCGAGAACTTCTCCGTCAAAAGTGGCTTTTTGCTGCTGAACTTCAACATTGAACTCCCCAAGGGCAACGAGAATGTGCGGATCATAACATATTGTATAAAGATCTTCTGGCCTTCCAGAACAACCGCATCCTCAGACCTGCTGTCGTAGCCATAGTAAGCGACAGACGATTTGGTGGGCTCTACCAAAGAGTACGCTTCCATGAAGCGACGGTCTTCCTTGAAGATCAGCCTGGTTATTGTATGTCGATCAGATTCCGCCGTGGACGATAGCGTTTCCGGTCGCTCCGCTTGCTGACAGATCAAATGAACATCCCGGGTGGATGCCGTGTGCAGAGTCGACTGTTGGCCCATCGCCATTTGAGCATAGGTCGGATGCAGGTCTTGTGTGGGATCGTGATCGGTTGTCAAAGTGAGATCCAGATCTTCTCGTTGAACCAGCCTCAGTAGCGAGCTGGACCAGGTCGTCGAGGGGTTAGCTTGACATTTCGTGATGGCTTCCATGAGGGGAGCCTGTGCAGCTTGCGGCAAAGTTGAGAGCATGTGCGTAGTGATACCGCACTTTTCTATAAGCTCGACTGCCTTGCGGGGATTCGCATTGTGGTCCACATCGCGGAAGAACCTTTGCAAAGCCACCGTCCGAGGAGTGACGCCTGAGACGATTTCGTCGATATTCACCGACGAATGTGGAGATGCTTTTGACTTCCGAATCAGAGTAGCCAGTGTAGGGAAAGGGGCGTAGGTGCGGGCACCCGAAACGGTGCTGAGCCACTCAAGGACTGAGGGAGGGGCGTCCCATGGCTGAGAATGCAGTCGTACGCTCGAAGTAAACCTGGTGTCTTCGTACGTCCAATCCTCTGCTGAACCGCCATCCAGATCATAGTAGGCTCCGGGTCTTCGACCCCACGCGTCCCATCGCAGCCAGTGACCCAACTGAGCTAACACTGGAGCTAGATTCCCCGCCTTGGGTTTCGCAAGATCTTTTGCATGTACGTTAAGCTTGAGTTCTTCGCGGAAGAGGTGGAGAGTGACTACGATCTCAGAGAGAGTGGAGATACGTAGATCTTGCTTTTCTGATGGAGCAAGCCTTCTCCAGTGATCGTTTGCTGCTTTCCCAATAGGAGACTGGTTAAATTGGCGAGCACTTTCAGCGCAGACCACCAGCAGGTCTTGCGTCCTTGTGATCTGTTGCTTGATGGTAGGAGATTGAAGACGAGAGGAGCGTTTAGAAGGTGGACTCGTCATGACAGACGCAGGATGTGATTGCTGTACCCATTGCCATGGCGTGGATTCCCAGCTTTTCGCATGCGGACGGAGAGCTTGTCTATCACACATTGTACGCCATGCTGAGCTTTCCCCATTTCCGCCCTGGTCTTTTGCACGCCCCATGCTTCGTCTCTGGGTAGTTTTTCCGCCATGTGCGGGCTTTCTGCTCCGCTCATCCGTGAAAGGCACTGATAGTGTGAAGAGAGTCGTGACGAAAGCGCTCCAGTCAGGATCCCTATCCCGACCATGTTCCCCAGTCCAAGACTTGCGGATGTTCCACCATATATCCAGAAGAAAATCCCCGGTGTAGTTTGGAAGGATCAAGGCGAGAACGCGGAAGATTTCAGCCACCAAGGGATTCGTAGGCAGGAGACGGATCTGGCTCGAGTGTCGATTTGAACTACCGTCCGTCACTTCGAATGTTCCGCCAGGACCTGGGCAGAGTAGTTTCTGCAGTGGTTTCTGCACACTTATTGTTCGTTTCAGTCCCGCAGTTGCCCTTGAATGCCCGTCTTCAAGGATTGTGTAAGGGCTGAATAACCTCGCCGCGTCCATGGTGAACTTGGATGGTAAACGTGTGCCCCAACCGGCCGATATAGATATACACGGCTCGCGCGGCTCAGTCGAAGTGAAATAAGCCACTCTCTCGACATGGCCATCGACAAGCTTTATGGCACCGATTGAGTCCTTCAGCTCACGGGCCTGAACGAATCTAGGAACACATGCATACCGGGGAGCAGCAGTCTGGGAATTAGTTTGTGATATGGAGGCAGAAGGTGAGAGTCTTTTTCGCGTGATAGAAAGCTCGCATTCCAGGGGATGCTTTAAAGAAGAATGTGTGATGTAAAGGAACAGTTTTCTTTCGTGGAGTGTGGCCGAGTTGAAAGGCGCGATTGACGTGAAAACTCTAGAATCGCTCTACAGGGAAGGTTAGCAGTGATGGAAGGCTATTTAGACAAAGGTACACACCTGAAACTCCGAACTCGGATAGGTTAATGCAAACAGGCCAGCCTTGAGAAAATTCTGGACGGAGACTTCGGCGACCACGCTCATTATCAGCTCCTTACGAAGCGATTCCATGGACTCGTGTTCAGCTCCAGTGTCTGCAGGCGCAAATAGATCATCAAGCTCGTCGTAATCCTCCAGGGTATCGAACGTGTCGTCCATGCCATCATCAAACGTATCATCCACAGAACCAGCGCCGAGGCTCATCCGCGAAGTCATACTGCCCGGGGTGGATGCCCGATGGCGAGAGTGCGAAAAGCCTCCGAAGCTCAGTCTGTCGTTACCGAGGGAATGCCGGCTTCGTTGACTTGCTCCAAAACTTGCCGAGAAGCTACCGCCTAGGCTGTGACGCTGGGTTGCTAAATCTTGGAAAACCGACTTATCGAAGTTGGTGGAAAGCTCGGCGCGCGAAAGGAGTGAGCTCACACGCCTCGACTCCTTCGGCTGTCGCGACGGGTCAAAGGTAGGGTTCAGCTGTGAAGCCAGCGCGTCTTCGACGGCCTGATCCGAAAGCCGCTCTCGATCTTGTGACGTTGTGTGAAAGGAAGTTGGCTGCGTCTTGTTCCTACCATGGCCAGCGCCACCAAGACTCTCCCTCAGTCTATCGGTGCCTCGAACAACGGGCGTTGTTGCACCAGTCCCGGATGCGGTGGGTCCGTAGGAGCTACGCCTTCGTGACTTGTTTGTCGAGAGCGAGGCATGGTGCTTGCGAGAAGCGGATATTGATTTGGGCTCCAAGTAAGCCGCGGACCAGATGGTGAATACGTTCGTCTTGCAATTCGCCGTCACAACCAAGAGCAAAGGCTTGTCATTTCCAGACCTGTCAAAGAGCATCTCGTTGCGTGGGGAGACGTACAATATCTCTTCGGCTGTATCGACGACCTCCAGCTTCCTGTGTCCGGAGCCATTGATGGTCAGCAAGCCTTCTCGCTCTCCGCCCGTGGTCACCTTGACCACGAGACCCAGCTCAGCGAGCGGATCGGTAAACGAGTACAGCCTCGGCATCCCCTCCGTGTTTGTAGCAGCCGAGCTCTTCACCAGCTCCTCCAAAAACAAGGGCATCGCCGGCCCCGGTTTCAAGCCCATACTGAGCCGGGAAGGACCCAACGACGACCCGTTCCGGAGAGGCTGGGCGAAGCTCTGCGAGTAGTTTGGGGGCAGGGAGGACTGGGGGTTGGTCAGGAAGGAGTTTGGCGGTGCCGAGGGGATGTGCGGGCTGGCAGGGAGAGGCTTGGGCGGCGAGATCCTCCTCTGCAGAAGCACGCCTCGAGCAGCCGGGAACGCCCTGTCCACCTCGAATGGCAGGCTCACGACATGCGTGGTGCCCGACAGGAAGAAGACGTGGGCCTGCGACTTGAGGAAAACGACCAGGGCCCGCGATCTGCCCTCGACGGTTTGGGGGGTTTGGGCGACGGTCGCGGGCTGTCCGGGGCCATCTCCCCCGACCTGGGACGGGGCCGGCGTCTGTTCTTGGGTGGGAAACCATGTGAGCAGTGCCTGGACGACGCTTTCCTTGTCCACGTCGAAATTGAACATCTTGCGCACAACGCCGCCTCTGGCCCACACGACATGATGGCGTGTCGTCACCACCTCTTCTGCGGGGCTCTCGGGGCCTCCATCGTGGTACGTCTCCCAGGTGTAGTCGCGCTCGGTGCAGTCTTCGTCGAGGATGGACTCGGCGATCAGGTAGGGAAGCGCGGCGGGCTTGCGGACCCCGATGGAGTGTAGGGCGGCCATGCGGGGGATCGTTTCGCGGCATGAGGAGGTCGTGGACGCGGGGCCGTATTGGGATCTTCCGGTAGGGTGCTCTGGTGCTCCGGTGCTGTGGCGGTTGGGCGGGTTGGCGGTTGGGCGGGGGGTGTCGTGATTTCGCGCGTGCTTTGGTGTGACGCGCTTTGCCAGGATTTCCTCCTCCTCCTCCTCCGCCGCTCCGCAGCACCTCCGAGCGTCCACCATTTGTTATATTCATAAATCCATCTTGCTTCGCGCCGCCTCACCGCTTCACGTGACTGCTCTGCGCAAGCTGCGACCCCACCGGCACCATGAAGCCCTTCGTTGCGACAAAGGGCAGGACCACACAGCTGAGGTACGCCCCGGGCACGGCCGCATGGCACCCATCGCTCACCGTGGCGCAGGTATGAGCTGCCCCAGCGTGTCCACGACGCGCACATGTACCCTGTCAAAGCGCCCAATGGCTCGACCATCGTCGTGTACGGCCAAGACGGCGGTGTGGGCGTGGCGTGGAGGGGAGGGCGTCCGTTCAAGAAGAGCGCGCCACCGCCAAAAGTGCCCGTCAAGGTCAACGGCACGTCCAAGACGAACGTCATCAGCCTCGACTCCGACGACGAAGAGCCCTCTCCAAAGGCCGAGTTCGACAGCGACGAGGAAGAGCTGGACCCAGACCAACCGTACCCGTCCATCATACAACACATACACCTGCCGCTCAACACAGACGTGCTGCATGTCGCCGTGCCTGCCATTGCGCCGACCTCAGCGCTCCTTCCAGCAGCCTCGAAACCACCGATATTTGGCAAGAGGATATGCTTCGCCATCGCATGTACCGATTACAGCGTGCGCGTCGTGACGCTGCCTTTGGCTCCACCGCCAGACGCTGCCAAAGCCCGCTCGGCAAGCGGCAGGTCGTTGTACGGCGAAGAGGTCACAAAGATCCCCGTCTACGCTGGACACCAAGATGTCCCGAGGGGCGTGAGCGTGACATGGACTGCGCGAAGCGAACCCAACCACAGGCAATCCTCGGACGATGAGATGGATGCCGATGGAGACGGGGAGGAGGAGGGGGCTGCCGCATCAGGTAGACGAAGTCCACGAAAGAAGCAGGCCCGTTCTCGTCCAACAACCAGCGGTGACGCGAGCAGCTTCGACCTCCTCGTCGCATCGCATACCGCCGAGCTTGGAGGGCTGTTGAATATTTGGCGATTCAACCTCACCGAAACGTCGGTGAAATTGAACAGCCCCGTCA
This sequence comes from Corynespora olivacea, assembly GCA_019202945.1. Lineage (NCBI taxonomy): Eukaryota > Fungi > Ascomycota > Dothideomycetes > Pleosporales > Corynesporascaceae > Corynespora > Corynespora olivacea. Next base: position 64,875 of record JAGQEM010000054.1, read on the forward strand.
CACCATATTACAGCCTCACGCTGCAAAAGCCGGCGACCAAGGTGGCATTCAATACAGCACAGTATCCGAAGACTCGGCATTCGCAGCTCCTGATCACCGACAGATCAGGTACCGCACGCATCTTTGACCCCTTCGCAGCACGCGCAAATCGAACCGGCGCCAGAATCTCAAAGCTTGGAGCTGTCGTGGCCTCGTTCAAGACCGGGTTTGAGCACGCCAAGGCCAACTCTCCACCTATTTTCACTGCTCGCAAAGCCATCATCGATGCTGCTTGGGCGTCCGACGGCCGTTTTGTTGTCGCCCTTCTTTCGGACGGGGAATGGGGCGTATGGGATGTAGACCGTTCCGGCCCGAGTCCGCCGGCAGATCCGTCTGCATTTTCTTTGCGGGGGTTTGTAGGAACGTTGGATAACGAGCGGGTGGGCAGCGGTCCTCCCAGCCCAAAGGCACGTAGCGGCCGCGGCTCTCTAGCGCCCATGACGCCCAACACACGTCGCAAGAAGGAAGAGGTGCTCTTCCACAGCTCGTCCAGCAGCTCCATACCACCTCATGGTGGTGTTTCGGTTGCAACTCTGCCCGCATCACACGATGAGCCAATGGAGGATTGCGTTATCATTTGGTACGGTGCGGAAGTCCATCGCATTCCCGACCTGGTAAAGTTCTGGGCGCGTACCGTGGCAGGGAGCAACGGGGGCTCGCTCCCTGGGCCTGGGCTATTGCAACTGCAGGATGTCTCCCTCATGGGCGAGTCCATCACGTCCATCGATCAATTTGACACCACTGCACAAGATGCACGGATGGCGGTACCCAGGAACATGCTCATAGCCGGGGAGCGCCGTTTGATCATCACGGCACCAAATACCAAGCAGCAGGTAGGAAGGGATCTGACTGCTGTTTTTGCAAGAGAGCAGGCTGAAGAGGAGGAAACAAGGAGGACCGATCTGGCCCTTTTGTCTCGAGGTGAGCTCGATCTGGGCGGTATGGACAGGATGCTGGGAGACATGGAAGGAGGTGGTTCACGCAGTCTGGTGCTTGGAAATCCACGGAAGGTCTTGTTCGCTTCTTCCACTTCTTGAAGGCGGGGAACGGACTTTGATGGAGATGGAAAGGCTGCTTCTACTGCTTGATGGTCCTCCCTGAAAAGCGCCGGCAGTACGTTTGTACCATTAACATTGTCGATAGGCATTCGTCGTGATACCTAATCCAGGAACAAGAGCTGAAACACGCCATCGACTGCTCCAAGCCTTCCATCTCTTCCCCTTTCTTCTCTTCCTACAACCACCAACTTTCGCGGCGTAAGGTGGAGCTCAGAGAACAGACTCATTCCTGCTGCTCAGTATACCCACGCGATATATCAAACCAAGCAACCACCCAGTCGCCGACTCTCTGTCTGCCAGTACACCGCAAGGTCGGAACGCGCACATGGTCTGGATAGCTGTGGGGTTCCGTGCGCTCCGAATCCTTTCTCCTTGAGCTGCGTACCTGAGCAAGCAGGTCTTTTGGCTCCTTGCGAGGACGGTGTGGCGAGAGGCATGTGCAGTATCTTCACGTGAGCTTCGACTTGCGTGCTGGTGGTACTGTGCATGGGGAGAGCGCGACATTCCTGTGCCTCTTTTCTTTTTCCGTTCTTTTTCTCCTGGACTACGGTTACCTGGCTGTGATGGTGGTGTGATGCAACGTTGTGATTGAACCTCAGGCGGACATGCAATGTCCATGGAGATGTGTGTTCATCCCGTACTTGCTCCTGGCTTGGGCCCGCTTCACATGGGTCGTGCCGTATCCAGGAAACGCGTCCGCACGTGACTATCTGTGCCACGCTTGGGATGCACCCGATTATTACTTGTGGGTGAAAGTCCAGGGTGAGTCTTGCTCCATATATCACGGCAATAGCTAGCAAATATCACCATTCGCCCTTGTACCCGTCACTGTTCGATCAAGTCGTGGAAGTGAGCCGTCACGCCAAGAACCTAAAAGGTCCGCGAACGCGTCAACGTCGGCGACTCCATCCCATAAAAACTGTTGATTTAACACCCGCAACCCCGCGTCCGCTGTCGACATCAACATGGCACAAGTGCTGCCTGCGAAACGCCCGCGAGGCCTAACAGACCGCCACCGAGCTTCGGTGAATGGCATCGCGGGGCCGAGCCGTGTGTGTAATCTGGCTTTCTCACTGCGTTGGACGCCGCTGACCCTCACCAGCACAAACGACCGCGGCATTCTATTGAGCCCAGCGAGCGAAGTTATACCGACGACGTAGAGCCCCAGCCCGCGACCGTTGGCGACGACGAGACGGCCTCCGATGCGCTCCCTGGTAACGATGGCATCGACGACGAAGCATACCTCAGGCAGACGCAGTTGGTGCAGAAGAGCCTTCGCCAGAATGCAAACGAGAAGAACATACCAGCAGAAGCCGGCATCATTGAGGAAGTGCGGTGCACGAATTTCATGTGCCACGATCAGCTCACAGTTCCGCTGGGGCCGTTGATCAACTTTATCATCGGACACAATGGTAGCGGGAAAAGCGCGGTGCTCACGGCGATCACTGTCTGTCTCGGTGGCAAAGCAAGTGCGACGAACCGAGGCCAAAATCTCAAAAGCTTCATCAAGACGGGACGGGACCAGGCCAGTTTGGCCGTCAAGCTCAAGAACCAGGGTGATCTGGCATACAAACCGGAGCTATACGGTGATTCGATCATTGTGGAACGTCACTTCAGTCACGCCGGCTCATCCGGGTTCAAGTTGAAGGATCGAAATGGTCGGATTGTATCGCAGAAGAAGGCCGACGTGGAGGATGTGCTTGATGCTTTCGCCCTGCAGATCGATAACCCGATGAACGTTCTTACTCAAGACATGGCTCGCCAGTTCTTGAACAGTTCCAGTCCAAAAGACAAGTACAAATTCTTCCTCAAGGGCACCCAGCTTGAAACCCTGGACAACGATTACAAGCAAATCGCCTTGGAGCTGGAAGAGCAAGAAGCAAAGGCGCAGACAATGAAAGGAGACGTCGATGTGCTCAAAAAGAATTTCCAAGAGGCTGTAGCAAAAGCCGGGCGCGCTACAAAGTTGGAAAAGGCGCGAGCAAACGAGAAGGTGCTTGCCGACCAAGCCGCATGGGCGCAGGTCGAAAGCGAGGAGCGAGATTTGGCGGACATCGAGGCTGGCGTCGAGCGCACTACCCTGCTCATCGCGAAACGGAAGGCAACTGCAGATGAAGGGTCGGCAAAGTTTGCCCAGTACGACAGTTCCCTGGAGCAAACGCGACAGGAAGTCCGAGAATGCGAAGCCGAAATGCAACCTACGCTAGACGAAGTCAAAGAGCTCAAAGCCGAGTTTCTGGAAGTCAAGAAGAGGATCATCAACTTCAAGGGGGACGAACGCAATCTGATGAGCTCGATCCAGAGTAATCAGAAAAAAGTGCGGGATTCCCAGTCGAATATTCAAGACCACCGGAACAAGCAAGCAGAGGCAGACAACGGACTCCACGCCCGAAGGGTACAGGAGTATGAGGATGCCAAAAAAGAATACGAAGAGCGTAAAGCAATGTGGGAGAACCACGATCAAAGTTTGCCGGGACTCAAAGAACAGCTGGCTCAAGCGACGAAGACACGGCTCGAGGCGGACGGAAAGATCCGCCAAAAGCAAGCCGTCTTGAACATGTCGAAATCGAAAATCCGCGGGCTCGAACAAAATGGGCGCAAGTGGACTGAAAACTACCAGAATCCTGCCAACCTCGAAAGGGTACTGAATGCGATCCAGAACGAGCGCAGGTTCCGGGAACGACCCGTCGGTCCTATGGGTCGTCACGTTGAACTTTTGAAGCCTCAGTGGGGATCCATCCTGGAGAAATCATTTGGCCCATCTCTGGAAGGCTTCATCGTGACCAGCAAAGCCGACAAGGATCTCCTCTCCAGCATAATGGCGAGGCTCAATTAGTACGTAGGCGTGGTCTTCTTTTGAACCAGGTCGCGGTTAACAATTAATAGCCGCGCAACCATCTACATCGGTACCAGGGCTCCTATCGACACGTCTGGCCATGAACCAGACGTGCAGCTTCTTACTTGGATGCGAGCGCTAAAGGTAAACCGGCCCTGTCCTCAATGAGATACAAGATACTTACTTGTATCAAGATAAACAATGATTTGGTTCGCAACTCTTTGATCATCAACCACAGCATTGATCAGGTGGTGCTAATTCAAGACCGAACGGAGGCTTGGAATTTTATGAGGCGTCGACCCGACCAGCGACCCAACACCAAACTATGCATCTGCATGGCAGATTCGAGTCGTAGGCTTGGCCACACGATCACCCCTGGACCCAATATCTCGCCGATTGAAGAATTCAAGGGTTCATTCCGCATGCAGGCAGACAAGGGCCAGCAAGTCCAGGACGAGAAGGAGAATTATGCGGCCATACAGAGGGAGATTCAAACCCTTCAAGCCAATGCACGTGTCGCTCAAGAGCAACTAAAGGCCAGACAAACCAAGGTCGAAGATCACGCAGTGGAGAAGAAGAATCTCAAAAGGCATATGGATCGTGCCGGGGAGGATGTATACAGGTTGGAAGGCGAGGTCAGCGCATCTATTCCCGATGCAGCCATGGTTGAGCAGTTGGAAACGGAGCTCTCCGAGGCCCAAACCGACCTGGAAAAGGACGAAGAGCAGTTCGGGGACCTGACCAAAGAGTTGGACAAGGCCAATGCGGAGCAGCGTGCGACCAAGGATCGACTCGACGCGTTGACGGAAACCATGGAGGAATGCAAACTCAGGGCAGAAAAGCTCAGCGTCAAAGTCACGACGCTTACACAACGACGAGAGCAAGCGCTGAGGGCCAAGAACGCGGCGCTCGACGAGGTGGAAGAGGCCGAAAGCACGCTCAAGGATTGGGAGAAGAGGCGCGAGGAGCAACAAGAGGTGGTGGAGAAGCAAAAAAAGGACGCCGAGACGATTGCGCCCGTGCGGGTGAGGGTCCCCGAGGGTGCCACGTTCCAGTCGCTTTTGGACAAGGTGGAGAGGTTGGTGAGGCAGCGAGAAAGGATGGAACAGGAACTCGGGGGGTCCGAAGAGGAGCTCTTGCGGATTGCGAACGAGGCGAAGAAGACGTACGTCGATGCGGCCAATGAGATCAAGAACACGGAAATGGTCCGACGGGTAAGCAATCTCCCCACCAAATTGGACGCTCGTGACTGACGACCAGGCTCTAAAACAAGCTTTGAAGAACCGTCAGCAGCGCTGGCGAGAGTTCCGCCAAGGCATCACGGTGCGAGCGCGGGTCGTGTTCAACTACCTCCTCAGCGAACGCCAGTTCCGCGGCACACTCCAGGTGGACCACGACGCGCATCGCCTCGACATCAACATCCAGCCCGACATCACGGTGCAGAACGCGGAAGGAAGGCAGACCAAGACGCTCTCGGGCGGCGAGAAGTCCTTCTCGACGATCTGTCTGCTGCTCTCCCTGTGGGATGCCATGGGCTCTCCGATCCGCTGCCTGGACGAGTTCGACGTGTACATGGACTCTGTGAATCGCGACGTCAGCACGGCCCTGATTGTCAGCGCGGCCAGACGGGCGATTGGGAGACAGTACATCTTGATCACGCCACAGTCGATGAACAACAGGAGCATCCACAGCATGGACGATGTCAAGGTCATCCGCATGAACGATCCCGAGCGAGGGCAGACGGCGCTCAACCTCTCGGGGTGAGATGGGCAGGGCGACGGCGTGCCTGCGGATGCTGGGAGGCTTCCTGAGCGTTCACAGCGCGGTGGACGCTTCCAGGGGGGGTTGCATCAACGTCACCCGGGCATCGGGGCAATGTACAAGCAACAACACAACCGACGATGCGAGATGTGGCAGTATATAGCTGTTGGTTTGTTGCCCAGGTGCACAGGCACGATGAAACGAAATGCGTCCGTGTGTGTGTTGCCCAGCGTGCGCTTGCTAGCCCCGGCCGCACCGCACCGCACCGCACCGCACCGCACCGCACCGCACCACACCACCGCACCGCAGCGCACATCGGGGACGGGGCAAAGGGCTCCTGCGAGGGTGGAGCGGCAACATAGATGGATGTGTGAAGACGGAATAGGACCCTGTTCTGCTCCACGTGTACATGCACATTGCTTTGATCTGCGACCGGGATCCCCGTCGCGCCATTGGCCAAGTGCCAGCCAGCGCGCTGCTGGGTGTGTCTCTCCATCGTCCTCTTACGTCTCTCCACAACGGCAACCCGCGCGCTCTCCCTCTCGTGCGGCCAGCGTACGTAACCGCCCGGTGGACTGCCTCTATATGAGGGTTGGATGCCTCTGCGATTCTGGTGAGACGTGACCGCGGCTGCTGCACCACCTCCACCACCAACGCCATGGACTCCTCTCCGCTCTTCGCGCCCAGCACGCCCAGGACATGCTCCCCTCCCCCCGACGACGAACTGCTCCGACCCGCGTCGCCCGACGACTCGCAGACGGCAGCCTTTGCAGGGGAGTTCGATTCCGAGACCAGGGAGGGGGACGGGCACGGGCACGGGAACCGGCACGGCGACGGCGACGGCGACGGCGAAGCAGACACAGCACCCCCACCGGATGAAACGAGCAGCAGGTCGCTCAAGGGGAAGGAGAAGGCTGCACCCAGACATGGGCCGCTGAGATTGCTCGACCTTCCGGTTGACATCCTCAAAGAGATCATACACCAGGTGAGTGTCTTCTTCTGGCGCATACGCCCATGGAGGCACGCGGAACATGGACTGACCGCAGCACCCTCCTCGTGCAGCTTCCTCACACCAACGATCTCACGTCGCTCGCCCTCTGCCACTCTGCGCTGCATCGTCTCACCATCCCCTGCATATACTCCCGCTTCGACATCGTCTGGCCGGACGAGAGCACCCACACCGAGCCTCGCTCGGGCGTAGATGCGCTGACGTATGGGCTCGCGACGCTGGTCACCGGCGACGACTGCTTCCCGCACCACGCCCGGCTTGCACGGCAGCCCGACACGGTCTCGTATGCGAGCAGCGCCACCGAGACGCCGTATCCCATCGCACGACGCCGATTCGGCAACTACTATGCGCAATTCACAAAGAAGTTCTCCCTGGGCAACGGCCCCGCAGCATGGGTGCAGGAGTACATGATCACAAAGGAGGGTGGGAAGATGCTGGGTACTCTGGTGGCGCTCGCGATTGCCCGGATGATCAATCTCGAGACCTTCATCTGGGATATGCCGACGGGAGTCCTCCGGGACGTGTGGCTGGCCCTGTCGAGCCAGGCCGACCGAACCGACGGCGAAGACTGCCGGCTCGACCGCCTGTGGATCCGGTGGCACGATAACACCATGGACGCCCCCGTGCCACCGCCCGCACCGCCCATGATCTTGAACAACGTGGTACCGCCGCCGCCGAACACCACGCATCCGAGCGGGGTGGGCGCCATCCAACCCCCCGTGGTCGTCCCACAACCCTTCCAGTCGCCCACCACCTCCGCCATGGAACGGGTCGAATATCCCACATTCTCCGTCATCCCAGCTCTGAAGAGCCTCAGTGTGCTCGACATCGACGAGCTTCCCTACCTGGATGAGATGAGCATTCTGATCGCTCGATCGCAACGGAAACTTCGCGAACTCAGGATAGGCATAGCCCCGCATGCACATGCGCAGCAGCGAGACTGGGTCACGGCGTGGGAAGGCGAGGGGATCCAACAGGTGGACATGAACGCAACGTGGCCCGGCGCAAGCGCGATAGGTGAAAAGAGACTTGGCGGTGTGCTTGGGATCCTCGTGGGGAGGATCCACAATCTACGGCATTCCGAAGAGCCGATCCCTCAACACCCAAGCTCGGCGATACCGGCAAGCCGGCAAACGGAACCTGCCACGACCAAACTCGGGACCCCCTCTTTCATCACGCCGCCGCACGATCGAGAACCGGAGCACGGCAACGATGATGTTGGGATGGCCACGGGCGAGCCGACGGTACCGGACGATGCCAATGTGACAGAGGGCATCCAGTTGCTCACCATTGACCCCGCTCCCCAGGCATCGCAAGCAGGACCGGAAAAGGATGTGACATCGATGTTCAATGCTCCCGTCACACCTGCTCGGAAAACGGCTGGGATCGATGCAAAGAACGGCGACAGCGGACCGACCGAGCCAAAGTTGACGGGAAAGCTCAAGTTGGAGGTATTGGAGCTTGAACGCGTCCCATTGTCGGTTCCTGTCCTGCTCAGGGCTTTCGACTGGACTCTGCTATCGACCCTGACTCTGTTGAATTGCAGCAATCACGAACAACTGTGGAAGTCATTGCGACGGGCATACACCCCACGCCCTGCCTATCCCGCCGGTTCACCGTCAAGCTCAAAAGCGTACAAAGCATCTTACACCCTTCGGACCGAGTACGCTCTGAACCTCAAGAAGATTCACACAAACACCGTGTCTCCGTCACTGATATCCTTCTTGAAGGAGACACTTGCCCCCAACAGCCTGGAGGTGCTCTTCCTCCAGGAAGGCCGATCCTACCAATCCACGGTCGCAGTCACGGTGGACTCGATATATCGAGGTCCGCTGCGGCGGCATCGGTCAAGTTTGAAGAAGCTGATGATCGACAGCAGTGAGAAGGAGCTGGACGGGCATGCGACGAGTAGCTCGAGATGGAGACGGTGGATGTTGAACCGCGAAATCCTGACGTTCATCACCAGTGGACGGATGAGCAGCCTCAGGGAACTCGCCGTCTCCATCGACTACAAAGACTGGGTGAGTCATGGCGTCGTTGGTACTCTCCGTGCAAGCTAATGTAATTTCAGCACCATTTCCTACAACGCCTTCCTCTCATCCCCCACATCCGCTCCCTTTACATTCCCTTCATCGCCGATCATGCACACGGTAACAATATCGACCCTCGCGAACTGGCCTATCAGATTCTCGATATCGTGCATCTACGACCCGAGATCGAGCTCTGCTACATGGGACTTTCGACCAAATGTTTCGAAATACTGGAGAACAGGCCATCCAACTACGACCTACGGCACGAGATGAGCGTGGTGGATGGGACAGGTGCAGCCTACGTGGCACACGACCCCATGATATCCGACGATGAATCCGAAGCCACGGAAGACGAAGACGATGAGGAGGAGGATGGCATGGGCATTGGCGACGGCGAAGAGACGGACTCGGAGGCGTCGGATGATGGTGTTCACGATGATTCCGACGACGAGTCGCTCCTTCAAGACAAGGGGCCGAAGCTTCGCGTGCGAGAAATCCTCTTCTACGAGGAAAGAGTGGAAGCGTTCCGCCGACGGCATGGCGTACTCAGACCATAGTGCAGGCCTGTGTCAAAACCTCGGCGACGCTTTCCGCGGCTTGAATTCGAGCAACCGTGTGTCGAGAACGGCTGGGTACGCGGAGTGTGCGATGAGGCTGGCGGCTGCCGGGGTGGTGGGGCAGAAAGGGTAAACGTATTTTCATGGGTGGATGGAATTCCGGAGCAAGATGACGCATTTCTCACTGATTTGGGCTGACGGCGGCGTCGGTCCCTCTTTGTCGTGTATATCTGGACTGAAATACGTCTGTCGCATGCTCGGGATTATGGGCAACCCAGCGCAGGGTAACGGAATCTTTGGAGGGCCAACTACATGGCATGGCGTTTTTCGGAACATGTCGGGGTCTTTTGGGTTACGGCGAGTTGGTTCGCGTAGGTTCGCGCATGCGGTCTTTTGGAACCGCTGAAATGGTAGGGGAGATGGCTATGTAGTTTTAGCTTCCGAGTTAATTGATAGCTGGCCGGTATGGTACGAAGCGTCAATGCAGAAGTATGCACGTGAGCGCGCGATCTGGTCTGGCCTGTGCCCTGCAATGCGACTTCCGCGACCTGCACCACGTTCCACCGGGCTCGATATTATGACGCGTCTTTGTCCAACGAACATCCCAAGCGCATTCCGGTCCCTTTTTCCCCCGACGACATCTCCGCCATGTGTCTAGCCGTCGCGTCGACAACAACATCAACATTCGCGAAGTGGGGTTGAGTTGATCTGCCCAAACATATCCACATCCACGCCCACATCCACATCCACATCTACGAGCCCCACGATCTCACAATGGATCACGCAACCCTCGTCTTCGCCTCCGTCTTCCCCGTCCCCACGCTCTCGCACACAACACCCACACCGGTCGCGACACCGGACCTGGGCTACACGGCGCCCGGCTCATCGTTCGGGAGCCCGTTCGCAGAAGGTGGACATACGGGGACGGGACAGCAGCGCGCCATACGGCGCAATGCGGCGTGGAGTGCAGCGACGAGATTTCTGAGTTTGCCAAACCATGTCTCGGGTGGCCTGAGGCGGACGCAGAGGACCAGGGATGTTGAAGAAGCATTGGCGTATCTGTTGGTTGGGGAGGGGAAGACCGAAGGGAGGGGAGAGCAAGGAGGGGAGGAAGGGCTTGTGGAGTGGTTCGGGAATGAGATGCGGTTACACTTTGCGAAATTTGTCAAGCCGGGTTGGAAGGAGCTGTGGGGAAAGGTATGACCTGTCGAGATCTCCGCGGGCGTGGTGTGCTGATGATGGACCAGGAGGTTGAACTGCGGCATGCGTGGGAACTGCTCGAAGAAACGCGGCGCATACTCGCACAGGTCCAGGACTTCTACCTCCAGCCTTTTACCGATCACATCGTGCCGTTCCTGCACCAAGATGCGAGCAATGTTACCATACGCGCAAGCAGAGATTCACAGACGATAGATGCCGAGATGGTAGACGGCGCAAAGAGGAAATTTCAACGAGAAATGCACGCAGCCTTCGCGCACAGTCTGGCTCCGAAACGCTTCTCAAAGACGCTGAGCCACGTCTTGTACGATGCGGGATGCAAGCTTTTCCGCTTCTACATACGACACGACGGCGTACAGACCAGCACCACGCCGGAGAACTCCAAGGAGGTGCGACATCGCATGACAAGGCTCCTCATAGGATTGGAAAGCGTTGGGCTTGGAGGCGATGCCGCGCAAAAAGCATTTGCGCACGCGATGAACAAGATCATGGACACCTTTGTCGGGAGCCATTACGTGAAGGTGGATTGGCCGTCAAGACGATCTGTGGTGCCGGAAATGAGGAGTTGGGTCGAGAATGGATTCGCCCCGCTTGTGGAGCTGGTGCTGGAGTGCTTGAGGTGTGGGGAGGCGGATGTGGAGCCGGCGCAGTTGAAGAGGTGGCAGGAGATGGCGTTGGCGAGGCTGGGAAGGGAGAGGGTGGAGGGCTTGTTTGATTTCGTTATCAATTGGGATCAGAGCATGGGCGCCATATTGGACCTCAAAGAATATCTGAAGCTCGATGGCGCGAAAGAACAGCTCAAGAACAGCTTCTCACGCCAAGTATCCAGGCGACTGCTACACCCGGGCGCTACGACGACGTACATACTGAACGTCTACCTCTCCATCATTCGCGCGTTCCACAAGCTCGAGCCAAAAGGCGTGTTGCTTCAAAGCGTAGCACGTCCGATTCGAAGGTACCTGAAAGAGCGAGAGGACACGGCTCGAATCATCATATCAAGTCTCCTCATAGATGTAGACGATGAAGCCAGCAGCAAGTTCGCCTCCAACAGCGAGCTATCTTACGAAATCGCCAGCGAGATGGCAAAGCCCTTCGCGCACGCAGACACCACGGACGATGAATTTCATTTCAACGACATGAACTGGCAGCCTCTCCCCCACGACGCGTCGCCAGAGTACAAGAAGTCCAAGGTCGAGGATGCGATCTACTCTCTGCTCACGCTCTGGGACCGGGAGGACTTTATCAACGAACTCAAAAACATCCTGGGCGATCACTTGCTTCGATGTCAAGATGCAGAATACCAGAAGGAAATCAGACTGCTGGAACTCATCAAGGTTCGGTTGGGAGAGGACAAGCTGCAGGCTTGTGAGGTCATGCTCCGCGATATGCTGGAATCCAGACGCATCAATGACACCATTCGCACCGCAACCGCAACCACCCAACGACAAGACCAGATTCTGCGGACGCCCGAAGGGCCCAACACCAGAGGTCTACGACCGCGACCACCTACCTCTACTCCCGCTCCCGCTCCCGCTCCCGCCACACCCTCGGCACCCACACTCAACGCACAGATCCTGTCCTCGTTCTTCTGGCCCGTCCTCCGCGACGACGACTTCCACGTTCCCTCCGAAATCCTCGCTCTCCAGAAAGACTACGAATCGCGCTTCGAGCGCATCAAAGGGATGCGCAAACTGCGCTGGATGAACGCGTTGGGCGAGAGTCGCGTCACGCTCGAGTTCGAAGACAGGACGGAAGAATTCGAGCACCTCGCGCCATGGCAGGTCAGCGTCGTCCATGCGTTCCAACCGCAGCCAGGCGAGGAACGGGCCGCGGGTGGCAGGCGCAAAGGCAAGGGGAAGGGCGAGGCCGTCACCCGCACCCTTTCCCAACTCGAGGAAATGCTCGAGATGGACGAATCGCTCCTCCGCCAAGCTCTCGCCTTCTGGATCGGCCAATCCGTCCTCCGCGAAACCTCGCCCGGGTCGTCGGTCTACGCCGTCATCGAAAACCTCTCGTCCGCCTCGGTCGACGAAGAGGCCGCGGCCGCGGCGCAGGAAATCGCCGAGGTCCAGGCGGCGCAGACGTCGACGGTGAAATCGCAGGCGGACGTTCTGAACGAGAAGAAGGACGTCTACATTGCGTTCATCATGGGCATGCTGACGAATCAGGGGAACATGGGGGTCGGGAGAATTCTGATGATGATGAGGATGATGGTCCAGGGGGGGTTCCCGTTTGCCGAGGACGAGGTCAAGGGATTGCTGGGGGAGATGGAGGGGAGAGGGAGTGTGGTGGGGTTGGGTGGAGATGTTTGGGGGATCAAGAAGTAGGGAATGAAATACGGGGCTCGTTCCACGCTATATAGATACCACCGGTACTACACTGTCAGGGTTGGAACATGCCTACTACCACAACATGGAACGGGGAGCAGATGGAATGGTATCGTCGATGGTTGATCGATCATCAGAAAAGCTACGGGCCACTGTACTGTGCAAAATACCATGATGGACTTGGTTTGCAGCCTCGTGCGCCGCCTGCCGTGCTCGCCGGGTGCTCACTCTTTGTCCGTTTCTCGGCCTGCCACGGGCTTGGGGTGGAAATTCCGTCGACACTTCGCCAAGCGCGGGATGTGGGAGGGGGAGTCCAGACGGTTGACACGTGCATGTGCTTCTTTTCGAGGCGCAGACGACGTGTTGGAGAGGCCGAGACGCATAGCAGGAGGGCGGTCGGGATCGTTCCGTGTTCCTGCTACGCCCGTGACGTCGCAACCAACCCATCCACGCTGCTGGTCGGTCGGGGTCCGTACCTGGAACACCTGGCCGTGTCGTCAGCAACGGCCGTGGCCGGCGTGCGCGGTACGTACACAACACACCTGGGCTTCACTCCCCCAGCACGCGGTACAGCGCATCCATGCAGTCCGGGGAGGTGTGATGGCCTAGAGGGATCAATCATCGTCTCAGCATCTGCACGACATTCAACCCGTCATACTCTGGTCGCCGTCCTCGGTCTGCGCCGGAATCGGCTGTCCGAGACGCTGGAGAGAGGCCTTCAGCGCCGCGACCCGCGCTTCGAGATGGGCAATCTCGTCCTCCTGGTCCTCGCACGTGCGGTCCATGTCCGGCCGGTCCTCGAGCACCTTGCGCGCACGCTGGATCTTGAGCTTGACCTCGGCCGTCGCGGCCGTCACCTCGTCGATCTCGAGCGGCGTGTCGGCAGGCGGCTGGCCCGGCGTCGAGGGCACGGCGGGCGGCTGGCCCTGCACCATGATGAGGCGGTTCAGGATCCTGTGGAGGTCCGGGATGAAGTCGAAGACGGCGGGCGGAGGCATGCCGGGCTCGGAGGGCTGCGGCTGGGCGGGGAGGGCCGGGGTGGCGGAGCCTGTGGGTGGGAACGAGGCCGTCGCAGAGACGGGCGCGTGGGGTGTCGCTGCGCCCGACATGGTGGTGGTGGTGGTGGTGTGCGTTTTTCCTTTTTTTTTCCTTTTTTTTTCCCGTCTTCCTTTTCGTCTTCTTCTCTCGGCCGTGGGTGGCTGGGCGGCTGGGTGGAGAGTGGAGAGTGGAGGGAAGGAGACGTGCAAGTAAGTGATGCATGTGTTTTGCGGAGTGCTCCCCTCCCCCCACCAGTGCCCCTCCAAACCTCTTCACCCTCTTGGTAACCAAGTTGGGCCCGTCTGCAGCCCGTAGTCAGCGCCGGCCCCCCGTCTGCTCTCTCTCTCTCTCTCTCTCTCTCTCTCTCCCTCTCTCCCTTCACTTTTCTTCCGTTTCAATTTCTTCCCTGGGTCTGCAACATGGTCAAGGTCGACCAGAAAACCGTCCTCATCGTCATCGACGGCTGGGGCATCCCCGGCGACAAGTCCCCCAAGGACGGCGATGCTATCCTCGCTGCCGATACGCCATGCATGGACGAGTTCGCACAGGAGGGCTCGAAGACGGCCCAGGGCTACACGGAGCTCGAGGCTTCGTCGCTCGCCGTCGGTCTTCCCGAGGGACTCATGGGCAACAGCGAGGTCGGCCACTTGAACATTGGCGCGGGAAGGGTCGTCTGGCAGGACGTCGTCCGAATCGATCAGACCATTAAGAATGGCGAGCTCAACATCATCAAGAACATCCGGGCGTCGTTCCAGCGCGCAAAGGACGGCAACGGCAGGCTGCATCTCCTCGGCCTGGTCTCCGACGGCGGTGTCCACTCGCACATCAACCATCTGGTCGCCCTGCTCAAGGTGGCCAAGGAGATCGGCGTGCCCAAGGTCTTCATCCACTTCTTCGGCGACGGCAGAGACACGGACCCCAAGTCGGCGGCCGGCTACATGGAGGATCTCCTGAAGCACACCAAGGAGGTTGGCCTGGGAGAGATTGCCACCATCGTCGGCCGATACTACATCATGGACCGTGACAAGCGGTGGGATCGTGTCGAGATTGGCATGAAGGGTCTCGTGACGGGCGAGGGCACCGAGAGTGACGACCCGGTGGCGGCTATCAAGGACAAGTACGAAAAGGGCGAGAACGACGAGTTCATCAAGCCCATCATTGTGGGAGGAAAGGAACGAAGGGTCCAAGGTGAGTCAACCGACCGTGAGTACCTGCATGTCCAGACAGACACTGACGGGAGCAGACGGTGACACCCTCTTCTTCTTCAACTATCGCTCCGACCGTGTCCGCGAAGTCACCCAGCTCCTGGGCGGCTTTGACCGTTCCCCCAAGCCCGACTTCCCCTACCCAAAGGACATCCAGGTCACCACCATGACCCAGTACAACATCAAGTACGATTTCCCCGTTGCCTTCCCACCGCAGCGCATGGACGATGTGCTTGCCGAGTGGCTCGCGAAGCAGGGCGTCAAGCAGTGTCACGTTGCTGAGACGGAGAAGTACGCTCACGTCACCTTCTTCTTCAACGGCGGCGTGGAGAAGCAGTTCGAGAACGAGGAGCGTGACATGATTTCCTCGCCAAAGGTCGCCACCTACGATCTGGAGCCCAAGATGAGCGCAATGGGCGTGGCAGACAAGGTGGTGGAGAGGATCAAGGAGGGCAAGTTCGAGTTCATCATGAACAACTTCGCGCCGCCAGACATGGTTGGCCACACGGGTGTCTACGAGGCGGCCATCGTCGGCTGCACCGAGACGGATGCGGCGATCAAGAAGATCTACGAGCAATGCAAGGAGAGCGGCTACGTCCTGTTCATCACCGCAGACCATGGGTAAGTCTCGAGAAAGGTTCCGACCGAGAGAGTTGGCTGACGTGAGCAGCAACGCCGAGGAGATGCTCAACGAGCAAGGCAAGCCCAAGACCTCGCATACGACGAACAAGGTCCCCTTCGTCATGGCCAGCGCACCCGAGGGCCTCAGCCTCAAGAAGAAGGACGGTGTCTTGGGTGACGTCGCACCTACGCTTCTTGACATTATGGGATTGCCGAAGCCGGAAGACATGGACGGCAAGAGCCTGCTCCTCCGATCGTAGTGAGAGGCACTGCGCTCGCGACGTCTTTGCCACATGCGTCACTTTGCCAGTGAAATAGACATCTTCTCGTTCGCCTTCGTCCTCTTCTCCATCGGACACTCTTATGATTGATGCTGAGACACTCCAACGCAATGATCCTCCTTTTCCTCTTGGGGCGCACAGATGGAAATTCACCGATGCTCGATTCAGCTTCTCCACCCCCACAAACGTCCAAAGAGTTGACACTGCTGCTCGCATAACTCTGGGTTTATCAGAGTCTCGTTAGAACTAGATCCTTCTCACAAAGCACTGTTTATTTAGAGTACAGAAAGAGCTATCGTAGTCAAAGCTTGAAAAAAGTAAAGTGAAATCCCTTCAACAGATGTGAGTAGTCGGGAGCTCGGAGCTGTTGGTTTCTTGAGCAACCCTCAGCATTGGACCGATTGTTTCTCGAGACCGGCAAAAGTTATACGATCTGAAACCGACAGGTAGAGATGGCTCGTTGCAATGTCTCAGATGGGTTCGCTATGCCCCTTCATTTCCAGGCCTTCCAAGTACATTAAAGCTCACAGTCACTGCCGTCAAACGGTCCAACCTGTGCACACCGCTGCGGTTGTGGAGCGAACGACCGTTTCGCCCAATCAGGCTTAGCGCCATTTTGGTGTACTACAACAGGCAGTCACCGCGACAGATGCACATAAACAGACCTCTCCAATCCCTTGCTGCTTTCCTTTCAACAACACCCTCGCTCATTCACGACTTCTCTCTCCGAGATACCATACACTCCTTCCGTCCAAGCTCGGCGAGTCCGACCATCTACACTCCTTCCTTACCGTCAGTGCTCTATTGGCAGGACCAAAGGTAATCAGTCCCTTCAGATCGCTTCATTCCTGCCCGGTCTCTGCTGCCCTCTCTCTCTCTCTCTCTCTCTCTCTCTCTCTCTCTCCACCCTTTCTCTTCTTGTGTATTTGTCGGCGTCCCCAGCTCTCTATACTTTCTTCTCCCCCTGGTTCATCTCTTGCCTTGCATTTACCGGTTGCATTCCATAACATTCGCTTTGGCCAGCGCTTTCCATTGAACGAGAAAGCAAACTCCTCGCGACACAGCATATCAGGTTCAACATGAGGATTGGCGCATTTGCGGGCGTTGTGGTTGGTCTATTCCTCGCCAGCATCGCTGCGGGATATCCACTCAGTAAGTGCAACACCCCTTCCGAGATGATTCCCCTTGGCTAACAATGCGGAGATGGCAAGCCCGGCATTTACACCGAGTACGTGCTCGTGACCAAGACCATCGCTGATGTTGCCATCTACGTCGACAAAGGTGGAGCGCCGTACCTCACCTCCACTATTGGGCACTTCAGTATGCTTCCAACCTCCGTAGCCGAGACGAGCCCCGTTGCTTCCTCGGCTGTGGTTACGTCCCCGGCTCCGTTCGAGACGACTCCAACTGCGGCATCCACGCCCTCTGCGCCCGTTGTGACCGGGTCTCCGCAGGAGAACAGCCAGCCGAGTGAGCCAAAGTCCGACCCTGCCCTTACTCTTCCACCGTCCCAAGCTCCGGAGCCTCCCGCGGTTACTTCGCTGCCTGCACCCATCCCTTCCTTACAGGCCGCTCCCAGCCCTCCCTCCGCTCCTGAGCCGAAACCAAGCACTAGTGGGAACGACCGGTTCCCACTTGGTATCACCTACGACACGTACAAAGGCTCAGCCGGAAATGTGCAATGCAAGACTGCGGATGAGATGAAGGCGGAGTTCGAACAGATGAAGACCTTCGGTATCATACGAATTTATGGCGATGATTGCGGCGTCATTCCTGTTGCTGTCCAGCAAGCCAAGAAAAACGGACAGAAGATCATGGCCGGCATATATACACCCAATCAAGCTGTCGGCGACATTGTCGACGCCCTGAAGGACGCCATCGATCGCTTCAACGACAAAGACTGGAGCATCATCAGCCTGGTCTCGGTCGAGAACGAACGAGTCAACGCGCATGTCATCACTGCCTCTACGGCGGTCGACACCGTCAGCCAAGCACGAGAACTACTCGGAAATGCCGGTTATTTTGGGCCTATCGGTCCCGTTGAGACGGTTCCTGCGCTCGTCGACAATCCAACTCTTTGCGACAAGGCCGACTTGGCGCTCGTCAACATCCACGCCTTCTTCGACCCAAACACCAAGGCTGAAGATGCCGGTACTTTTGTCAAGAGCGAGGTTGAGCGTGTTAAGAAAGCTTGCCCGAACAAGCGTGTCATCGTCACCGAGTCTGGATGGCCTTCCCAAGGCACCAGCCACGACAAGGCCATTGTGTCCAAGGACGCACAGCGCGCTGCTATCAATTCCATCAAGGCTTCGTTCGATCACGATCTTTTCCTCTTCAATGCCTTTGATTCGCCGTGGAAGACGGATGACGCGTCGACGTTCAATTCAGAGAGGTGGTGGGGTATCCTGTAGAGGATGGTCTTTTCTCAAGATGCCTACTTGGACATGCGGCCGGTCTAGCTAGTGCAGTCGGCGAGCTGCAGCTTCTTGTTTTATTTTCGTGTCGGCATGGATATCTGCAGCAGGGAGGGAGTCTGCATAGGCAGGAGCAAGATGGGCAAGGTCATTTTCGCCCTCATTGCGAATCACTGCGCATCGGTCATATAGCATAGACATCAGATCAGGTCTCAAATGAGGAGACCGAAATTTCCGAAGCTCCCTTTTCTCTGCCATGTCTATGCCAAGTCCAGATGGGATTGGCGTCGCCGTCTTCACTATAACTTGGAGCCACTCAGTCACGCCAACCCTACCAAGGCATTCGCAGTATCCACCACACTCTTCTCATACGCAATCCATTCCCTGCCCAACAGATTCTTCCCCTTTTCGCTGTCAATCAACACACCCTGTGGATCTGCCGTATAATCCGCTCTGTACCCTTGTCCGCTCTTCCCCTCTGCAATCCTCGCCCTCGTGTCGGGCAACTCCCCCCTCAAAATGTCAGCGATAGCTTGCGGCGTACCCACGGCGCCGCTGGCCGCAATGTACCTCTCCCCGTCCGTCTCTTCGGGCTTCTCGAGGACAGCCGCCAAGAGGGCGGCAACATCGCGCACATCGACGGTCGGACCGAGCGCAGGAGCCGGCTGGCCGGGCTCGTAGGGTGTGCCGGAGAAGACCGAGTAGATGTGGGCGATTGTCTCGCCGACGGTGGAGGGGGATGTGGGCGCGACGAGGGGGGGACCGATGACGAAGACGGGGTTCAGGGATGCGAGTTTGAAGCATGGCTGGTGGGTGGTGCGGAAGGACCAGAGGGCTTTTTCCCCGGCCGTCTTGCTGGCTGCGTAGATCAGGTCTCCCGGCGTTTCCTACGGGCGGGGGGGAGTACTCTCGTCAGTACCGGAGCTTCTACCACCATATCATGATGGCGGATTTACACGGGAAAGAAAACGGAACATTGATGTAGCAGGTAGGTAGGTAGGTAGGTAGGTAGGTAGGGGTGTGTGTAAGTTAGAGAGAGAGGGAGGGAGGAAGGGAGAGTGTGCGTAAAAGGATGGGGCGGAATACCTTTCCTAGCTCAGCAACCTTTGCCTCGGCGAAGCCATTCCAGTCCTTCTCCGTCAGCGTGTATGGCGCCGGGGCACCGTTGAGGATCGCGGCCATGGAGGACAGAAGAATGGCCTGCTCGAGCTGTGGACCGGCTTTCAGGGCAGAAGCCAAAACCGCCTTGGTTCCGTTGACGGCGGCGTGGATGATGGGGTCTGGGTCGGTGAATGCTATCGAGACTGGGGCGGCGAGGTGGAGGATTGCCGTTACGCCTGTTCGGAGTCAGCGTAGGGTCTGGTTATGATGGGTGGAAGGGGGAGGGGAGGAAAAGTGCCTTTCACAGCTTCATCGAAGGCTCCCTCGACGGTGATATCGGGCACCTCGATGACGGACAAGGTTCCTGCTTCATGGTAGGGTTTCAGGGGGCCGGTGAGGAGAGGTGTAGCCGAAGAAGTCTTGCGGACGGTACCGACGACGGTGTAATGGAGTGAGAGCAGGTGCTGGGCTGTGACGGCAGCAATGTAGCCGTTGATGCCTGTGATGAGGACGCGACCTCTTGACATGGTTGGTGTGGTATGGTGGTGGTGGTGGTGGTGGGAGGACTGGGCCGTTGTTATTGTTGCTGGTGTTGTTTTGAGAGGGGAGGTTGCAGCTCCAGCAAAAGTGATAGTTGATGTTGGAAATGTGAGTATTTGGGTCCCATTCTGATATCTTTTCGTTCCTTTTATATGAGGTTGTCAATCATTTCCTCGTGTTTACTCATCAGGACAAGCACACCATTCTCTCCTCTTCATCCGTGTTCTTTGCGTGTATCTCTCAATGACATATTCAGCCTAATGCTTCTTCAATGTATTACAAAGCTATACCTATGCCGGCGGGCAATGCCCATGTTGGATCGAGGAAGTGTTGTAGGAATCGCGCTAGCTGTTTTCTGTTTTCTGTGGTGAATGTTGAGTAAACACGCAAGACAAAGTCCGTATAGGGATGAGTAAACATGGACAATATGAATGTTACCCAACAGGCGAGATAAGCTTGTTGTAGCCAATCGAAACGATGAATTAACATGGAGTCGGTGAGAACGATAGGTGCGTGGTTGTTCTTCCCCCGGGATGAACACCACACTCCCTCTCTCCACCGCGTGCTCCTTCCTATCAACTTCTACCATGCCCCTTCCTTTGATACCATGGTATATTTCTGGCTGCGTATCCCGGTGACACTTCAGATGCCCCTCCCCCCGGTGGACATGTCGCAATGCCTGTTTCATGTTGCTTCCTGCATAGAGGGATGGGTGCAACTACGGGGAAACGGCCCATGTACACATATACGCTGTCCTGTTTTTCCGAGCCCGTATACGATGACACGCCGTGTACGCTCGGATGTCCCTGCGGCATCTCCACAATACAGCCCAAGGAAGCACGCGAAAGTGACATGTTACACAAAAACAGCCCGAGGTTGGGCGGCACCACTCGACATGTTGTCGTGAGTAGCATAGCATGGCTGCAAGGAGTATGTTGTCGGAATTGAGCATGGACCCTTCATGCGTTCGAAAGGCGAAAGCAGAGGCAACTTTTCAAAGGAGCACCTTCTTGTATCGTACAGGAGAACTGCATAGGGCCAAGGAGGAAGGTCAGGCGACCAGCAGCTGTCTCCCCAGCCGTGTCTGCGGTTATCGATAGCGTGGCGTCTTACGGGCGTTGTCCTCGGGGCTCGATAACGTTTCAGATTGATCCTCGTGGCCGTCCCGGACATGGATCGCGCCAAACCGCCTGCAGATCACGCGCAGTCCAGATGACAATACGGCCTCGTTGTTTAGGTCTAGGATTTTGCCGGTCGATGCGCTGCAAAGCTCCTGTCCTTGTGCATTATTGCCCGTCTCCCCCCTCTTCTTCTTCGTCTTCTTCTTCTTCTTCGTCTTCTTCTTCTTCTTCTTCTTCTTCTTCTTCTTCTGGTCTTCGTATAATTGTTCCGTGTACGGCTACTACCATGCCTCGTGCGCCGCGGAGTAAAGGGCTGTTCTGCGCGATACTGGAATCTACATCGAAAAGTGCTTCTGGAGCTGTCTTCGTCTGATTCGATCGGCGATCATCGGCGAATCGCTCACCTACTGAGCGAGCTTGAGCTTCGGATTGGGCTGAGGATGGAGAGGTTTCGCAGCAGAGCTAGCTCACCGCCTGCGCGGGCATTAATCAGCGGCGGAGATGCTGCGCAGGGCAAGAAGAGACAGAGCATCGGCAGGGCAGCAGAGAGCTTCCAGAGCAGGTTGATTGCGTCGTTCAGGCATGTGAGGAAGAGAGGGTCGGGGGAGCAGTTGTCGCTGGAAAGGTACGTTTGGTCCCTCAACCAACCATCAAGTCCATGGGCCAGGAACCAGGACAATGCACCGGCATAGTGCTGCAATGCTGTACATGCTGACCCGCGCGCAGCCCCTTCCTCATCGCATTCCTCCGGCTTCCTTCCGAGCTCCTCATCCACATCCTCTCGGACCTCTGCATCGCCGACTTGCTCTCCCTCCGCCTCACCTCCCGTGCCCTGACCGATCTGATCACATCATGCGGTCCAGCCCTCGTCCGGCACTGGGTGAAGCACAAAATGGGCTCCCTGCACACCCGCCTCTACCCCCCGCCCCGCACCAACGAAGCCGATCTCCAGTATCTGCTTTCCATGCGCCGACGCCACATAGCCTCTGTGCGGCTGACGCGCGAACTGGCCCACTTTGTTCTCAACGACACGCTCAGGCACACGAACGAACGCCAGCGCCAGTTGTGGGCCAGCGTGTACGAGAAGATGATCCCGCTCGTCTTCGGTGTGGGGTACTTTTTGGAAGAGCATAGGAGGGTCATCTTGGAGAGGGATTTGGGGAGGATCAGGCCGAGGAGCCACATTGGGTATGATATATGCACCACCGGGGGCATCATGGGCATGGAGAAGAAGATTTTCATGAAGCTGGATCCGCCCCTGCGCTTGCAGTTCTTCTACATGTACTGCTTCATCCTGCAGGTCCTCACGCGCAAGCTGCGGCCACCAACCTACGCAGGGTCGGTTGAAAAGGTGCTCAGGGGCTGGCATGGCAAACCCGCCTGTGCCGAGGACGTCGCGTTCGTGCTGGTACTGGGTGGCGTTGGGCAGGTGGCGAAATTGCTCGCTTGCCAGAACTTCAGCGAAAGGAGGAGGTTGCTGCATGCCTTCATCACCCGGCTGTCGCCGCACGAGAGCGTCAGTTGGAGGAAGCATTGGCGGGATGTGGGTGTCACGTCGCCCGCGTTGTTGGACGACATCCCGTGCAGCAGCATCGGCATCACGCAGCTGGACCACATCTGGGAGCCGTTGATTGTGGAGGGGATGAAGCCGGAGAGCAGGGAGTTTACGCAGCAGGACAAGGAACGGTACAGGGAGGTGATGGCCTCGAGGAACTTTCCGAACGAATTCATGGGTTATGACATCTTACGGGGGAGACCTGCGGACGCTGACGATTCCGATGAGGAAGGGGCTCGGGAGATGTAGGTGGTGCTCCCCTCTGGGCCCTTGACTTGAACACCGTGCTCCCCACCTTGGTCAATGACTCATGTCGCAAAGCGCGCATCAACGAAGCAGCTAGTTCCCGAAAGCAATGTTAGCCTATTACGCAAGATCAATCGGAAAACGGCCTTCGCAGCCTGTACACGGACATTCGATGGGGGCCAAGCGTCCAAAAAAGCGGCGTTGTACTATAGCATACTACGTACATGTCGCAGGCTAACGAGCACATGCTCCGGTCCAGACACAGACAGGCACCGGCTATGCAACAGCGAATTCCGGTCACGAGTGTGGCTCAGGTTCTCTCCAGAATGTACACGTGTACTGTGCCGTCGGGAATGATGATGCAACAAACAGAGGGCAAATTGCAAGACCCTGCAGCGGTTGGAGCGACAAAGAAGAGTTCGGCCCAAGCGACACTTGGGAGTCGAGGGAATCGAATGCGAATGCGGACCAGCTTCTGGAAGGTGGAGTAGCCCGCTGGTGGGATGCTGTTAGTCATCAAGAAGGACGGAGACAGGCGCTACGAGCCACCAGCGCGAATTCCTCCCCCTCCCCCCCCACCACACTCCACCCTCCCGACCGAGCATGCAACATGCAACATGCAAATGCCTGCAAGTGCTGTGCGGTTGCAGGCAAGAGTTTGAAAAAGCAGCCGTCCTGTGGAGTTGGCGGCGCTGCGATCGTCTCACTTGCTGGATTCTGCTTTGCCGGCCTCACCTCGCGACTTGCTTTTGCGCTCGGCCCAAAAGAGACCGGAGGCGGGAGGCAATGACGTTGGGGCGCGGTCAACGGGGTGATCGCACTGTGTAGGGCTTAGAAGGTGAAGCGCGACCTGGAGATCGGAGAGGGCAGATGCGATTCATCGGTGGAAGAATCGAAAGCTGCGGTGCGTCATTGGCCCAATCGTTGCCGAAGATGAAGCCAAGAGGGGACAAAGGGGAAAGGCGAGGGCTGCTGTTTCGAACCGTCGCTGGGGCTCAGGCTATCCATGTGTCGCATTACGCCGGGGGCGCGAATGAGGTCTTCTCTGGCCGTTGGGAGAGAAGCAGCCGGATACATCAACGCACGCGGTACATAGCACATGTATCAGCATGTATCTAGTACCTGTAGCGAGGTGCCATCTATGCAGCCGTCCCTTCCACATGTCAGAGGGGCTGCGGTGCGACTACACACCTGCAGGATCGCGGCCAATCAGACGCGATGAATAATAGCGGTGACGGATGCGGGCCACGGTGCAGGCATGTCGGCCCTACCACCATCCCTCTCGCTGTAATTGCTACAGATGCCCATACCGACTATAGTGGTGCTTTCTATCCTTCTAAATCCCTCGCTCCCTCGGCCGGCCTATCCATCCATCCATCCATCCATCGACTCGAGAGTCTCTGCTTTTGTCTTTGCGAACCGCTGTCTCGGGCATATCAGCAGAACCAGCCCTGCTCGAGTGCCACCACCATCGTCACCACCATCACAACCACCACCACCACCACCACCACCACTACAACCACGCACGCGACGTCGCCACCCACTCCCGAGACCTTCCCGGCTGTATTTGGCGACCATATCGGCGCATTCACCACTCACAGCCACAAGCCGCAGCACACCTGAGCGTTCGGGCGCGAACCTGTCGCGAACCACACCCCTCTTAGCAGGCAGGGGCTCCCGATCCCGTCAGCTGCCACCCATCCGACCCACCCCCCCTCGCAAGCCCGAGCATCATGAAGCCGTAAAGACAAGGAAGAGGAGGAACCATGGACTTCACGGTACGTATGCGCGCGCTCCATGTCTGCACGCGAGCAGACCAAGCTTTCGCGGCGCCCTTCGCTCACCTCTGTCCCTGTCCGCTCGCGTGCCCAGTCTGACTCCGGAGCCTCATGGGCTAACCTGCGCCTGAACAGATCTCGCTCGCACACTTTTGCGAGATCCACGGTCCCACGTCCATCATCTGCACTCAAGCCGCTGCTTCCGCCTGCGCTTCCTGCAACCCGTGCGTGACGCCGCCTTCCGATGACCCGCAGGCCCCTTTCTCCTACAATGGACTGTACGATCAACCCACCTCCTTCAAGCTGAACAGCAGTCGTCTGCCGCAGCTCACTTCGCCCTTCGAGACTCCTCCTACCAGTCCGCGCTCACCCACTCACAACCCGTACTTCCCCAGCTTCCCGGCCTCCGACAGCAGCTTCGGCAGTCGGAGGCCCAGCAGCGCTTTCGAATCAGAGCCGGACGTCTGCGAGAATTGCCAGATTGTCATCCCAAAGAAGACCAGCGATAGACTGCCTGATGGCGCACCCGGTAGCCCTTGCAAAGACGGCCGAGGGCGCAACGGGAGCCCGGTGCTGCGAACTTCGCACAACTACCCGGTGCGCGGCTCGGTCACATGCGGTGATATGAGCAGTTCCGACTCATCCGACGCCTCAGACACGGAACACTCCAAGTCCTTTGAGAGCAACGGTTCCCAGTCGTACCCAAACTCTACTTCCGCGTCGCCCATGTTTGTCTCTCGGAGCAACCTGCACACGCATACGCTTAGCTACGTGTCCACAAGTCAGCCGCACTCACCTGCCTCATACTCCCTTCTCCGACGAACATGCATTCGCACACTATCCACCGAAACTCTGCCCATGGGAAAAGCGTCCGGACCGATGTTCTTCGGCGACTCGCATGCGGGTTATACCATTGCCTACGTCTTCCGCTTGCAGGATCCTCGTTCCCGTGGAGCAAAGCGTACGTATGCTCTCATCGCCATGGCTGGCCGCGACGGGCTGCGAGCTACCAGAGCCATGGTAAAGGTAACTGAAGTATTCGAGTCCATCGCCAACTGGATAATATCCCTTGCCGAAAAGGTGCTCGAAAAGGAGAGTGCCGCTTCCGTATTGCCAACCCGTCCGGCCACGGCCAATCCCAGCACCCCGCCTTTTGGAACGTCTGCATCCTCGATGCCTGTCCTGGCATCCCCTCAGAAGGAACGGGCCTTCTCTTCGGTGGTCATCGACCCCACCACTCGTAACATCACCCCCGTGTCGTCGTTTCTCTCGGCGAAGAGGCTCGATCCTGATGGCTTTCCGCGCGTTTCCCGTGATGTAATGAAGGCGAAGAGCCTCATCGAGATTGTGGGCATGGAGAACTTCTTCGTGGAGCTGCACCAGATCTTCTGTCGTCTGCTGCATTCCCTCGTCAACCAGTTCGGCCAGTTCAGCTAGGCTCGCTCCACCTCCTATCCTGCTGTCGATGTCGATGCGATGCATACCCTGTCCCTCGACTTTCCCATGCTCGTACCGGACCTTCTCTTCTTTTTCTGTATTCCTTCACTCTTCTCCTTCTCTTTTCGTCGTGCGTTTTAGCGGTGTTATTGTTCCTTCCCGGCCATCGGCGTTCCCGTGCGGGTGGTTTCCTTCGAACACCGTGTACCTGGTATTGGTATTTCCTTGATGACATGTCAGAAACGGCCGATATCTGTTCCTTTGCCTGTCCTGTGCCAGATGCATATTTGTGACGGGCTGGCTTTATACCCATGAGATACCCTCCCTTTGTCACCCTCTTCTGGGTCGTAGACGGAATCTGTTCTTGGTGCGATTTGTAAGGCCACAGGAGTTGGAAGCGATTCGCGTTCATCTGTGCGAACGGAAAGATGAAAGACGAATGGGTATCAAAGTGACGGCCTCTTTTTGTGACGAGTAGCGTAGAAATGTGTATGACTCTATTCATTCGAAAACTTGGTATCCCATCGTTGCGTGGACGAGGTTGAGGTACGTGAAGAGGGAGTGCTGCGTCAGTGTGTACACTCTGCCGCCTAGCGGGTATAGGCTGTGCCAGCGGTGTGCTCACCGGTAGCTATGGCGTGAGGGGGTGAGTCTGATGGTAGGAAAAAACAGTTCGAAGTGAAGGCGCGATCTGTATGGTGGGTCATCAAAGTGTACACCTGCATGAACTCGTTTGACGCGAAACCGGCTGCGCTTACATGGTCTCACGGACGACTGATTGAAGTCTTGCAGGTCAAACGAACAACAGTTAGCAACAAAAAAGAGGTGGGCAGAGAGTAAAAGACTCGTCTTCATGGCTGAGACATTGATTGCAAAAATTTTCGCCCGTGTACAAGGCAGCCATATCGATAACGCTGTAAAGGGAAGGACGGGCACGAAATGGAGGGGGAACGTGTACGGTAGAGGGCCGGTTGCAGCCTGAGGCAGACAGGGCGACTGCATTCCACGTAGTCGACAAACGTTTTGCGCGTGGTGAGAATACTGGGACATGTTTATGATCCTGGAGGTTCGTCGGTTGTGATATGCCGTACCTCCTCCTCCTCCTCCTCCTCCTCCTGCACTGGCCGAGTTTCCAATAATTAGCAGGTCCATTTTGCGCGTGAACACCCCAACGTATCCACCTCTCGCCATCTCGCTCCGTCAACTAAACACGGCATTCCACATTGCAAAGAACCTCTTCTGCACATTGTTCGCGATCGTACGTAGTAAATCCCCAGAACATCCGCCATCAGTGACGTCATTGTTTCCTTGATCGTGACCCTTGCAACGCCAGACCCCTCAGAGCCCATGCACATCATACATAGTAGGCTAGAGGATGATGGTAACCGGTTGCAGCAAGAGTGATGTCACCGCATAGGGAAGACAGGAAACCGAGGGGCTAGACTGTCGTAGCAAAGCGGGTACGGTGACGCCAAGTTCAGGGTCTGAGCCAAGTTTTGGGGGCCTGCGATGATGATGATGATGATGCTGCTGCGGGCCATCAAGTTCAACGAGCGATGTCGAGAGGTGAACTAGTATAGTAGTGGCACCTGGGGAAACGTACTATAAGTATTCCCCATTCGCATTCCGCCCTTCGTCAATCTTTCATCATCATCATCATCATCATCATCATCATCATCACGGACATCCATCTCCACCAGTCACAAACAATCCCTACATATATACCGCAATCATGAACAGCAACTCCGGCATGTCTTCCTCCACCAACAACGCCAACAACCAAAACCGCGACTACGTCGACAAGGGCCTCGACGCGGCGGAGAAGAAGTTTGGCGGCTCCATGGGTCAGAACACCGACAAGAACAGGAATATGAACGAGAAAATCGTACGTGGCATCCGTTATTAACCCTGCTTGTCTCTCTGGCTGGCCTGTTGTCGTACGATACTGTACGCTAATGCATGCACATGTCCACTTAGACCGATGGTGCACGCAACCTCTATGAGAAAACTACTGGCAAACATGTTTCCGAGAAGGTCTCGAACTAAAAAGTCGAAACTGTCCACCTCGCATACTACCACCACCACCACCACCTCCTCCTCCTCCTCCTCTTCACTATCCGACGTACTCACTCCGGCATCAAAGAAGAAGAAGAAGAAGAAGTGGGCCATCAAGCCCAAGATTCGTGCGAGTACGAGTTGGAAACGGAGGCTTGATGATCGGTGGAATACGAAGGTTCGGCCTACGATTGAACGCATGAATGGGGTGATGTGATGATGATTTTTGTTATATATATTCTGGAAACGAAATAAACTTTTAATAACTCCACATCGACCGACGTGCTAACCTTCGTTCTTGTTTGTGGTGTCGTCAGATTTATGACATGCGCGTGCATCGCACGTGCAATGTTGTCTACCCAGCCAACTCGACTCTCCGCCCCAGGACAGCCCGGGCCTCCGTCTCACTCAATGTCTCAATCCCCAATACATCAAGCACCTCTCTCGCGCTTCGATTATCCGCAAAGAGCCTCTTCTCCACCTCCCACAGGCCAAGGTCGTCGCCCACCTCCGTGTCACCACCGCCTTCATTTCGCGGCGAGGGTGGTGTGGCGTCCTCTTCGTCACCACCCCAAGCTCCCCAATCATCGCCGCCCTCGTCGTTGCCATCGGGAGAAGGCTTCACCTGAGATTTTCCACCCTTGACAGGAAGCCCAACGAGCTGTGAGCCCTCGAGGCATTTGCGGAGCGCAGCCTCTGCTACACCAGGACCAATCACGTTGTTGACGATGCGACAGATGGCGGCAAGATCTGCCGATAACTGTGCGGCACCCGCAGTCGAGAAGCGATGACGGCTCAGCACGTTGTCCCAGAGTGCGGTAGATATGGTGACCAGCACCCCCCTGGTGATACGGCGCAGGGGCGCAGGCGCCAACGCACGGGACAGGAAACCCAAAGTGCTTGTCAGATGCGTAAGGAGCGGGTCCAGTTCAGCGGTAGGCGGCAGATTGGCGATGGCGGGGGCTGAAGAGCTGGTGAAAGTGGCCCAAGGGTTGCTGGGAAAAAGTAAGTTGGGGTTATTGGCACAACGCCGACATGTCCTGTTTGGTCCACGTACATGTGCCGATACGATCGGAGCGCCTCCCGCACATTGGCATTCAGCGTGTCGATGATGATCTTCTCGCTGCGGATGCGGAGGCGAGAGTACCACCCTGCCGTTTCATCGAATAGCGCGCCGCTGTCCGTATCGGCTCCTACCGCCTTTGACGTGCGCTCAGCAACGTCGGCAACCGTCATGCTGCCGATGCGGTTGGCTTGCCGAGCACGATCTTGCAGTTCCTCCCAAATGTCGAGGAAAAACGGCAAAGTCTGTCAGCATTGGGACTGTCGATGGTCGGTCGGCAAAGCACAACGTACCAGGTCGTCGCTCCAGTCCCGCATTGCCCTTTCGAGGTAGTCTGCACTGCCATATGTCTTGCACAGGCGTTCAAGCCCCTCAACACCGTGAAGCTTTTCTTGCTCTTCCTTGGTGACTCCGCCCACAGCGCGGCCGAGGGACGTGGTCAGGGTGAGGTATGCTTCCAGGTTGCTCGACAGCCGCTCGTGGAACTTGTCGAATATGGCAATCTGGATGTCAATCAAGAACCTCAGCTTCTGAGAGAAGGAAGTCAAAGGTCTGTAGCGATCTGCAAGGCAAGTCAGAAACGGGGGGGGGTGACACGTCAGGGCCATGCCAAGCTACCTGTTATCGTTTCGAGAAGGTCGTTCACCCGAATCGCTCCCTTTGTGGGTTTTGTGGCTTTGAGATCGACACTCTCGTAGTCCAGATCCCCGAAATCGGGTGCCTCGGTGATGCTTTGGTATCGCGCCAGTGCGACTATGGACAGGTCAGTCCGTTTTCCGGTGGTACAGGTTGGGATTCGCATGGGGAGGGAATCTCGTACAATCCTTCTCGACCTGCAGCCACCGCCCGAACCAGTCTCCCTGCACAAGAAATTCCCACGACAGGCCCTTCCACCCGTCCAGCCCGCAGCCGCCGTCGTAGCCCCATTGCTCCCTGATGGTGGTATCGAAGCTCATGACCTCGTGCACGAGGTGGCTGAAGAGCTGGGGTTGGCCTGCCACTTTGGGGAGGAGGGCGCCAATCTTGGACCTCACCATGGGCAGCAAGGCCGTGATGAAGGCGGCTGTTGCATCGATGTAGACGGGGCTGAGGGCGAGGTCGGTTCCTCGGAGCTGTTTCGACAAGATGGGCTGTATGTAGTCGGCCACGAAGCCAGCGTAGTCGGCAAGCAGGGTGGTGATGTGCGAGAGGAAGTACTCGGGCCTATCGATCCGGTTCGTGGGCTTGTCGCCCTCGAAGTGATATCGGAAGCGCATCTCCAGAGGCCGGACCAGCACTTCCAGGGGGAAGAGCACGGCCGGACGGCTGCTCCCGTCGCCCGAGCTGTGGACATGGGCCAGGCCCTCCAGCTCGGGCATCTGCAGATGCAGCAGTTTGACCATGGCCGCCTCCCACCCGTCCTGCAGCTGGTCCGGGACGGCGGCTTTGGCATTCGGCCAGCGTATCTTCCTCATCACCTCGTCGAGATGGGCGGAGAAGGCGTCCCGGATCTTGGACCGCAGCGCCTGGGCGATCTGGGCGACGTGGTGGAGCAGCTGCGGGGCTGCCCCCTCGGCATCGTCGTGCAGGCGGACGAGGCTGGTGTGCAGAGAGCGCAGCTGCTTGTAGGGGGCGAGGGCAGCCTCGTCGGACGTCCGCAACTGCGACTGTGCCTCCTCGCTGCGCACATCAGCCGGCGTGCAAGAAGAGGGTGGCATGATTATCGTACCTCAGCACGTCCACCTCGCGCAGCAGCTCCACGTAGGCATTGGCCACGTCCAGCCGCTGCAGCGTGTCCAGGACGGCCTCGAAGCGCGGGACGGCCTCGTCGCTCGTGTCCGCGGCGGTGACGGCCAGCAGGCGGCGGTCGATGTCGGCCTGGGCGGCGGTGAAGGCGTGGGCGCGGTCCCGCAGCGAGGCCTGGTGGTCGTTGGTGGCCTGCTTCGCACCGCTGAGGTGGTGCCGGGCATCGTGGAGCTGCTGTTTGAGCAGACGGTGCTGGCCGTGCATGTGGGCCAGCAGGGCATCCAGCGAGTCCAGGTCGCCCGCGGTCTGCAGCTGGTCGTCGAGGTAGTCTCTGACGTCGCCCTCGGCCATGGCTAAGGCAGTTTGCAGTTTGCAGGTTACGGGGTCAGCGTCACGTCACGGCTCACGGTTTGCATGCGGTTTGCATGCGGTCGCAGGCCAATCAGGACGGCGGTGGTGCAGGCGGTGGTGCAGGCGGTGGTGCAGTGCAGGCGAGATCGAATCCATCTGGACGCCCTTATAGCCCGCGTGCTCCAGCGCCCATTTCCTCATTTATCTGGTTATCCATCTGTTTGCCTGCGCCGTTGTTTGCTTGCTCGTGCTGTGCTGCTGTCCCTGACCTGACCCCCCCGGTACTGCCCCAGATCTACCTCAGATTGCCGAGTTTTTGCTACCAGGGAATTTCCGCCGCCACCGCACCGAAACTCCTATCCCGCCCTACAACAAATACCATGCCCAGGGAGAACAAGAGGCGCGGCCGTCGCGAGGAGCACAAGAAGCGCAAGCGCGACCTCGACGACCACGATGCCGCTCCCAAGCGCCACAAGAAGGAGAACGTGGCTGCTGAGGTCTGCCAGGACGAGCCCATGGATGGCGTCACACGCCCCGCCGACATGCCCTTCTTCGGCATGCTCGATGAGGACGAGCAGGAGTACTTCAAGCGCGCCGACGAGATGCTCGAGCTCAACCAGTTCGAGGGCCCCGACGAGCGCAAACTTTTCCTCGAGAGCGTGTACAAGGAAGCCGAGGGCAAGGAATTGAAGATTGCCAACAGCCAGTCGTGCTCGCGGTTGATGGAGCGCCTGATCCTCCTCTCCACGCCGAAGCAGCTCAAGGATCTGTTCCAGACGTTCAATGGACAGTGAGTGCGAGCCCATGCCTCGCGCCTTTCCCCGACCTTCGCTGACCCTCGCCCGCAGATTCGTCCACCTCGTCCAGCACCGGTTCGCCTCCCACTGCTGCGAAGCTCTCTTCATCCGTGCCGCCCCCGTCGTGACCCGGGAGCACACCAACCCCGAGACGCTGCCCACACCGCCCTCGTCCGATCCCAATCACGTCTTCGTCTCCATGGAGAACCTTTTCCTGTACACCCTCGACGAGCTGGAGCCCTATCTGAGCTATCTCATGACGGACCGCTTCGCTTCCCATGTCATCCGTGTGCTCCTGGTCGTGCTTGCCGGCGCCCCGCTCGAGAAGGAAAACACAAAGTCGGCCATTCACAGCAAGAGGAAGGAGAAGATCAGCGTGTCCGGCGCAGAAGGCGCACGCGAGTACGCGCTGGAGAAGCGAACGGTGCCTCGGTCGTTTTTGGATGCGCTGGAGAAGATCATCAACGACGGTGTCGCCGCCCAGGATACCAGCTATCTCCGTCTCCTCGCAACCCACCCCACCGGCAACCCGACCTTGCAAACGCTGCTGAAACTGGAGCTCACCCAATTCGGCAAGTCGCGAGCAAAAGACGAGAGGTCGCTCATCCACAAGCTCCTTCCCGACAACCCTATCAAGGAAGGGACGGAAAGCGCCTCGTTCATCAACGGCCTCGTCTACGACACCGTCGGCTCGCGTCTGTTGGAGACCATCATCGAGAATGCTCCCGGCAAACTGTTCAAGGTCATCTATGCAGAGTTTTTCAAAGAACGCATGGGAAGCTTGGCGCGAAACGAGACTGCCGGTTACGTCGCCGGTAAGATCCTGGAGCGACTCGGTAAGGATGACCTGGAACAGGCCATGCGACAGATCACGGAGCAGATTCCCGGCTTGGTGGAGCGCAACCGAACCGCCATCGTCAGGACGCTCATCGAGCGCTGCGTGGTCCGGGGCGTGAACACTCTTCCTATCAAGACCCAGCTCGAAGCTGCGTATGGCGGTTCCAAGGGCTTCGAGATCACGCGCATGCTGAAGCTCGGAGAGTCTGACGATGGCAAGTCCACCAAGCAAGAGCTTGCATCGCCCGACAAAGTCCACGGCTCCCTTCTCGCCCAGACCATGATGACGGTGCCCGGGCCCCTGGGCAAGCTCGTCTTCGAGTCATTCATGAATCTCGGTGTGCAGCTGACGCTCAGGATTGCGCGTGACCCAGCAGCGTCACGTACGCTGCAGGCGGCTCTGATATCGCCCAATTCGACACCCATCTTCCGTCGTAAAGTCATCCAGCAATTCTACGGCCATGTTGGTGAGCTCGCTCTCGACCCTGCTGGCTCGCATGCCATCGATGCCATATGGGAAGGCACACATGGTCTTGCCTTCATTCGCGAGCGCATCGCCGAAGAGCTGGCAGAAAACGAAGCAGCCATGCGTGAATCCCACGTTGGCCGCGCAGTATGGCGCAATTGGCGAATGGATTTGTATAAGCGGCGCCGCGCGGATTGGGTCAAGCAGTCGCGTTACGCAGCTGGTAACGAAGGGTTCCAGTCCTTCCCAGAGAGCAACGGCGACATGCCTCCCATGGTGCAGAGTCAACGAGCAGGTCGACATATGACGGCGATCGAATTGGCACGCAAAAGACACGCCGAGGCCAAGGCGAAGAAAGAGGCGGCAAACGAGAAGGGTGACAAGGGCAAAGGGAAAGCACCCGTCGTGGCGCATTAGATAGACTGGAGGCATTTGATTCACATCAGCGAGGCGCTTACGTGTTGAGTGGAGAGGTTACCTAATCCATGATAAAATACCGGCGAGATGCGTTCTGCCGAAGCGAAGTGTATTTTTTGGAGGGTATCGTTCATATTTAACGCCATTGCGACATACTTGTTTGTCGCAGCATCATCGCAGTCCAATTCTTCCTTCATCTGTTGCTCTCTTTCTGTCGCTGTTGCCTCATACTTGCGCAAAATCCTCAGTATGGTCGACCATCACTCCAACGGTGTCGAAGCACCGCTCAAGAGAGCCGATGAAGTCAAAGAGGTATGTGAAGCCTTTTCCGGCCTTGAAGGGTCCTTTTCCGTCACTCGCGTCAGGAGACTTCAACTCCAACATCTACATCTCTCCAAACATCGTCCAACATGCATATATCGTAGCTCCTCGATGCCATCCAAGACCTCATCGTTCCCTTTATCCGTTCCGCAGACGAAGACGCCGCGGCAAAACATACTGGACAGGGTCTTGCTGTCCAAGGCGGAGTGCCAAGAACCGCACTCGTTGAATACCACCCACCCAAGAAGCTCGAGAGCATTCTGCGGGAGACGCTCAAGGTGAAGAAGGAGCGAGGTGGAAAGGAGGGATTGCTGGATGTGGTCAAGAACGTGCTGGGGTATAGTGTAAATACATGGGACCAGGGGTTTATGGACAAGCTGTATGCGAGCACCAATGCGGTAAGAGTCCTGGAAGGGGACGAAGTGCGGGCAGGTGAAATGGACGCTGACGGCGATGTAGGTTGGATTGGCTTCGGAGCTGTTGCTTGCTACGCTGAACACCAACGTACGCCCTGGTACCTTCATTCCCCCCTTACCCACTCGTTACTGACCAACAGCAGGCACACGTCTACCAAGTCTCCCCAGCCTTGACGCTGATCGAAAAACACACCACCAAGTATCTGGCCAACCTCTTCGGCTTTCCCTCCACCAACAGCGGCGGTATCACCCAATCGGGAGGCTCAGCCTCCAATTCAACCGCCATAGTAATCGCCCGCAACACCCTTTTCCCTGAAACCAAGGAAAATGGAAACGGGAACCACAGGTTCACCCTCTTCACTTCCGCCCACGGCCACTACTCCCTCGAAAAAGCCGCCCAAATGTTCGGTCTCGGCTCCAAAAATGTAATCCCCGTTCCCATCGATCCCGTCACCGGCCAAATGCTTCCCTCGGAACTCGAGCGACTGGTTACCGAGTCGAAGACAAAAGGCGAAACACCCTTCTTCGTCAACGCTACAGCAGGAACCACCGTTTTCGGCTCCTTCGACCCATTCGCCGCCCTTTCGGCCATCTGCAAGCAACATACCCTATGGTTACACGTCGATGGTTCCTGGGGCGGATCCGTCGTCTTCAATCCTTCCTATCGAGAGAGTCGTCTCAAGGGCGTCGAACTGGCGGACAGTATAACCGTTAACCCTCACAAGATGCTCGGTACACCGGTAACGTGCTCGTTCCTCCTGGGCCGCGATCTGCGACAGTTCTGGAAAGCCATGACCTTGCCGGCCGGCTATCTATTTCACAATGCGAGCGAATCGGTTGATGACATATACGACCTCGCAGACCTCACCCCTCAATGCGGTCGTCGCGCAGACTCGCTGAAACTTTTCCTCGCGCTGGAATACTACGGGCAACAGCACTTCTCCGACCTGGTAGCCCGCGCGTACGACAATGCAAACCATCTCCAATCCCTCCTCAAGCAGAACCCGAACTTCGTGCTGGTCGGTCCCGACCCGCTGCCTTGTTTGCAGGTGTGCTTCTATTTTGCACGGGGAGGGAAGTTGAGTGAGAATGCAGAAACGAATGGAAAGGTCACGGCGGAGATTGCGAACCGGTTGATCAGGAGGGGCTTCATGATTGATTTTGCACCGGGGGAGAAGGGCAGGTTTTTCAGGGTTGTTGTGAATGGCGGGACGAGGAGGGGAACGTTGGATGGATTGGTGAGGGCTATCGGAGATGTAGCAGGGGAGTTGGGGTATTGAAGATGGGGGAGAGGATTTGGCTGGGAAAGAAAATAAACGGATGTCACCGAGATGGAAATGGAACGTAGACTGACTGCATCACAAGCAAACGAGAAAGAAACGTGGATAGCACCGTGAGGTAACTAGTTCTGCAGGGGCCTAGTATTTTATAGGAAGGAGTAAGGTGTGTTGGCTCAATTTTGGTAATTATAAGACAACCTGACGGCTGGAAACTGGTGCATACTATAGATTTCCTCGCTTACCCCTCTTCATGCACACACACACACACACACAATCTGAAAATCACTCATGCGTCATTCCAGCCCCACTCGCCCCTCCACGCTCTTCCAACCCCACCCAGTTTCTCTTCAGCAGGAGTGCCATACAATCTGTACTCTGTAAAGATCAAATCACCCATAAATCAACAACCATCCGCTTCCGAGCGATCAATCTTCGATGGTCTAGGTAAGCCGATCCTGCAAATTCGCTCCAGACGGATCAAACGTCTAACAATCATTGTCAGTGGTCATGATTTCCGCTTGTCAAGAGCAATCTAACAAGCGCGGGAGACCGGGGTTCGATTCCCCGTCGGAGAGTCCCTTCTTTTTTGTTCTTTTTTTCTTTCCTTGCTTGGTCTTGGGTAAAAAAAAAAGAGTGCGTGTTCGAGGGAAGAACAAATCACAGCATCGAAAAATGTTGGTTGGTATCATTCATCTGCACATATTCCCTTCCAATCCATGCACTGTCCTTCCCAGCCGCTAAGCTTCACGAGAACCTACACGACTCCATCCAGCTAGATATCCATTCCAGATATGACCATACCGACGCATGCATCGGTGATCTCCATTCCCGAACCCAGTCCGGATATGCAGTGACCATAACCATGCCCATGCAAGATTCCCCCAGAACAAACAGGAATAAAAATGCGGAGGCGGACGCCACGCTTGAAACCCCATGAGTGATCGTGGCCGTGACGAATCGAATCGGCCGTGGTGATTCCCTCCATCGAACTTGGCCACCCAGCTTCGTAACTTGCAAAATGAAAAACATATAGAAAGACCGCCAAAATCGGGTATATGTGTGCGACTCGACAGCAAGCGGTGGCAAAAAGGGGTATACAAAGAAAAGAAATGACGGCTAAAAGCGAATCCCAGAGCAGATGTGCAACAACCACTCTCTCATTGGAAAGCACCTCGAATCTTGGCGTAGAGCTCGGTATCCAGGAAGTTGTAGTTCGGATTGGAGAAGCAGAAGGGGGAGCGGAGGAGCGTCTCGGCGATGGGACGTTCGGCAGGATCACTGGTATTGGTTAGCAAGAAAGCGCTCGCTTTGGAAAGTGGAAAAGACTCACATGGTGAAGCAGTCGTACATGAAACTCAAGCCCTCGATTCCAATCACTCTTGACACGTCTTCGGGAATCGGAGGAGCCTGGTTCAGACTGCCTAGCTTGTAAATGGCACCGATGGCCTCTTCCTTGGACCATGGGCGCTTGCCCGCAAACATCTCGAGCACCACACAACCGAGTGACCAGATGTCAACTTTGGCGGAGTAACCCTGACCCTGCGAGCGAATGACTTCGGGTGCCATCCAGAAAACAGAACCTTGCATGCTATTCGTGATGTCGTTTCCGTAGATGTTGTCCGTCTTCTTTGAGATGCCGAAATCGGAGATCTTGCAGGTGCCGTCGAGATCAAGCAGGATGTTATCGGCTTTGAGATCGCGGTGGAGAATGCCCTCCCGGTGCAGGTACGATAGACCGCTGAGCGTTTGCCGGGTAAGAGAGCTGACGACGCATTCTTCGAACTTGCCGTGCTTGCGGATGCAGGAACCAACAGAGCCACCGCTGATGTACTCCAAGAAGATGGAAATGCTGTAATCCTTGCGCTCACATCCGAGGTACTGCACGATGTTCGGATTGTCCAGATGCTGCATCGTGTCGATCTCTTGGTCCAAGCTCTTCACCAACTCCTTGATTTTGTCCTTGTCCGACCCAGCGGCCTTGGCGTTTACCTCAACTTGCTTGACAGCTATCAGCTCACCAGTTGTAATGTTCATACCAAGATAGACGCGGCCGAACGTTCCTTTTCCGATCAGTTGACCCTTCATCCATTTGAACGTCGGCTGTCGTTGTGGTAACATGAGATGATCCTGTGGGATCGTCTCCAACTGGATCAGCCTGGATCCTCTCGGGGGTTTGACCTGTTCGATCTTCGCGTGGAACATCTTCGTCGATTTCCTACGAACAATATCTCCACCACTGCGGATCGTTTGAACACGAGACGGTCCTGCAGCAGGCGATGGGCCTTGTCCTGGAAGGGGCTTCTTTTCGAGTGGAAGATATTGAGACTTGACGACTTCACGGATAGACTTGGTCCTGCCAAGGCCTACACCCGACTTTCGAATGCTGCGCTGAGCCATAGATTGGACCGAAGCTCTATTGAAACTCGAGCCGATTGTGCCGGTATGCTCGTATGAGGATAGTGGCGCAATAGAACGGGTGCCGTTCGAGAAGTCCCCAGGAGCTTCGGTCACGGTATCCGATTCCGACTCGTCCTCTTCCAGGACAGGTTGGTCCAAATTGACGTTCGGAAAGAGCTCGTCAAGGTGTTCAACGAGTGCTTCCGCTGGGGGTCGATTGGCCCAGACATCACTGGCGAACGATTCACGACGCGAAAACCGGTTCGTGTCATCTGGGGAGTCGGTCCAAGGGGTGCTTGCAGATTCCGAATGAAGATCGCTTGGTATAGATCCGCGTGTATCGTCCGTCATTGCACTTTGGTCCCCTGATCGGTCTGCAACTCGATCCAGGGAATTCTTCGAGCGCGACGTCTTGAGCGTAAGCGAAGGGCGCTGACTGCGAGAGTCACTCGGCGTTGTGAGACCAGTACTCTCAGATGCAGGTGCGCCTGACTTGGCGAGAGGCATAGCAAACAGACCTTCATCGGAATCGTCATCGGAATCGTCCTCGTCGACCATCGGTTCTTTGACATGGAACGACACTCTCGCCTCTTCAAAATCGTGCGTGGGTCCCCAAACAGAAACCCTGGAGGATTCTCGTGAGAGAGCCGATGGCGGCGGGTGCGCTGAAAGGGGGCTGACGTTGGGTGAGCTTGTTTTGAAGCTCTGTTCATCTTTGAGTTTGGATATGGTCGGGTTCGGTGCACTCGGCATCTTCAGCTTCAAGCTAGGTCTATCAAGAGAGACATCGTCGGGAACATCTTCCTCATAGTCAGGTATCTTGAACGGCACATTGCCCTTGCTCATTGTAAGAGACCCAGGACTGCGAGGTGACCCACCTGGACTATTCCTACCTGATCCCGACGCTGTCCCAAAGCCACTTTCATGCAATATCCTCTGCGACGGGCGCATGTTCTCTGGTGAGATTTCTCGACCGTCTTTGGGTGGAGGCTTTGGAGGCGCCTTGTTTGCAGCTCCGACCGAACTTCCAATAGAGCCTGCCCCGATGATGGCTGCAGCAATGCTGGAAAGCCCACCGGTCGGGCCATGCGGGATGGCCTTCCGCTTCGATGATTCACCATCGGTCTGCTTGGCCTGCTCTTCCTCACCATCTGGCCATGAAGTCCGATCTGCTTTGTTCTTGGTAAGCGAGTTGGCCTTGAGGAGAGTATTGGAATTGGCAGGTGCTGGTGGAGGCTCTCTGAGTGGAACCAGCTGTTTGCTCTTCCTTCGTTCATCGAACGGCCTCTTGGTCTCGTCGTAGGGTGATTCGCGAGGCTCGTCGAAATCGATGATGCCCGGGCTTCGAATGGCGAAATCTTTCGACGATGACGATGATGGATTGGGGGATTCCTTTCGGATCTTCTCCTGTCGTGATGCCAGATAGGCTTGCTGCTTACGTCGATTCTGACGCTGGTGTTCTTCGGCAGCGGTTTGGAGCATCTTCTGACGTTCGTCGTCTGGGAGATCATCCCCTACAGCCCAAGATGGCTCGGGTAATCGACCTCCTCCATTCAAACGTTCTGCAACAGCTTCTGGGGTCAACTCCTCCCTCTGTGCTTGATTACGTAGCGCAGCGGCCTTGCTAGGAACGAGTGTGGATTCCCCGGACTTCGCATCAGGCAAGTCCAGTTGCGACGATTCATTAAGACGAGCGTACGTAGCCTCATCAATTGGCTTTCCGGTCAATGGTGGGAACGATACACCCAGTCCAGCAGAGGGTGGCACGGGTACCTCGCGCGGAACCTTGACCAGGATCTTCAGATCTCCAAGTCGATTTCCGTATTGCGTACGTGCCGTTAACAACCTCGAGTCGGTCAACGGATCATCATGCTCGTTTTGACCTGGGGCAGTCAAGTGCAACTGAACGCCAGCTATCTGGCCCAGGCCGTGACTGAGCTCCTCACATAGCACTTCCCGCAAGGCTGCAGCGGATGATGCGTTCGTAATATCCACAAGTCTGTAGTTCCAGCCGTCCGGGGTGATGAAGGCAAATTTTCGGTCGGTTTCTCTCGTCGATGCACCTCGTCCGCGACCAATCACACGACTTTCCGAGTCGGTTTGGACAGAACGTCTCGATGGCGGGCGGTCCAACGACGTCTCACTCGAGTTCATGCCAGATCGTCCAAACAATGCGCCTCCTACCAATTGACGGTGGCTGACCGGGCTGGCGGGTGATTCCATGCTCGTGTCGTCCGGCGATGGCTCTTCCTCCTTTCTCTTCTTCTTTTGCATAAATTTCGACATGAACCCTTTGTGATCTTTGGCGCTTGTCGGGATCTCTGCACTATCGTGTCTCGACATGCCAGTTCCCGGCCGTGAACCGTCGTACCCATTCCTCCGATCGGTACGACTTTCCGATCGGCCATCGAAGGATCTGCCGGATGATGGGGCAGAACCATGGAGCGAACCAGCCGTGGCAAAGGTGGACATGACTGATTCCGAGCTGTTGTCGCGGTTGTGACTGTAGTAGCGGGGCGCCGAGGTGGCTAAACCTGCGCTGAGCTGACCTCCATTGGTCGCAGGGCGAGCTGACGGAAGGCCGGGACTGTGCTGCGGGCTTGACTGTCTCAATGCATCACGATGGTTCATTGCGCCATAAGACGATGATCCAAATTCACCCGAAGCGTTGGGACTGTGACGCTTGGGCTTTGAATCCAAGTCTCGCAATACCTCCTTGGAAAAAGCACTCCGGCCAGTAGACTCGCTGTAGTCAGGAGGAGGTCCTGTAAAGTTGCGCTGGGTAGACACTCGGCGGGGCAAAGTCGCAGATGCGGGAGAAGTCACGGGCAGCTGTCGCCCAGGGCTTTCTTCGCCTCCTCCAGCGGTCGTGGGAGTTGAAAAGTCCATCTTGGTTCCTAGATAGGGCGAATTTTCCAATGTACCCTCGGTACCTGCACTAGGCAACGTCATGCTTGTGTCGGAACGGTGGGGGAATCGCGCACTGCTCAAGGTTCCCGTCTCTACTATGGCGCGGACCAGCCTGCGCAACTTTCTCCCCTCGTCTCGCTCTCTATTTTGGTCCCAACCTGTCCCGCTTGCGGTGCACTGTTTGGCCAACTGAGGAAAGATGACTTGGTGCATCATGGCAACGTTTCCCTTCCCACCGTGACCACGTCCGATCTCCAAGAACCTGGCCCCTTCCAACCCCAGCTCTTTGAACGTCTCCTGCCAGTCTCTGGAGAAGCCATTGCTTGCCAACCAAATCTGAACACGATCGGTGGGCCACGCGACGGAGGCATCGTTGGGGGAGATTGGGGTCGTATTTTCGTTGCGGTAGTAGGCGCTACCGTGTGTCTGAAGCATCGGATTGTGTAGAGTCGCTGTTGGAGGTCCGGACAGGTCGTACGTTTGCGCTCTTTCGGTAGGGATGTTGAGATGGCCTCGATTGGCGGTGGGGTATTGCGTGCTAGCTCCATAGTGGTCTTGCGAGGGGAAGCTGGTGGCTGAGGCGTCGGTGTTTGCGGAATAATTATCTTCCCTGTAGTACGACGGTTCGGAGTATCCTCTCGAGGTGTGCAGGGGAGGAATTCCAACGCCAGGACCGAAGGACTCTCCGCCGGGAATGTACGTTGCCGACGTCAGAGGCGGGTCATGTTGCTGCTGCACAGGTGGAGGGCCCGGTGGTGGTGGAACACCTTGGTAGCCTTGATAGAGACTGGGATTATAGCCCGTGGGCTGCTGCTGCTGTTGCTGTTGCTGCTGCTGTTGCTGCTGCTGCTGCTGCTGCTGGTAGCGGGGAGCCCCCCAGCCATAGTTCTGATGTGGGGGCGGAGGAGGAAGACCGCCAAGAGGGTTCTGGTTTGTCGGTCGAGGAGGCGGCGGCGGGAGGTTCATGCCATGGCTGGCGGGGGTCGAGGTGGGCTGCGGAGGCGGGGGAGGAATGTATTGATGCATGGCTGGTTTCTGCAGATAGCTCTGCTGGCGCTGGGGAAGGTTCGGGTCCGCGACGGTGTGCGCCCTGCCCCGCGGGCTGGTCGAGTAGGCGGCGTTGCCAGATGAAAGAAGCGTGTAGGGAGAGGCTGCCCCGCTGGAGGGCGTGAGCAGCGCCGAGGGAGGAGAGCCCAGGGTCGGGGGGTCGGTGCGAGGGTCGTGCGACGCGAAGTTGGTACGGCTCGCAGGGAGGGGGGTGGGAGGGCCGCGACGGTCAGATCGGTTGGAGAGAGTGGACGAGGAGCGCTGTCGGGAGCCAATTGTCATGTCTGGGCGGCGTGGAGCAGTGGGTGTGTGGGTGGGCGGACGGGCTCTTCAGCTGTATCGGCGAAGGCGGCGGCGATAGGGCACTGCGCATCACGGCATGTCGATTCGCAGAGGAGAAGGCGCCTGGGGCTCTTTGCTGCCTGGCTCGTGGCGGCGGGCGCGGGCGGCGTGAGGCGTGAGGCGTGAAGCGTGAGGCGTGAGGCGTGAGGCGTGAGGCGTGCGGGCCGGGTTGGGCGCAGCGCTTGCAGCGAGGTGAGGTGTCGCGCGAACAAAGATCAGACGGGCGAGTGCGGCGGAGAACCGCAGGGAACTGGCGGGCGACGGGTGGCGGATGGTCGACAG
This sequence comes from Corynespora olivacea, assembly GCA_019202945.1. NCBI lineage: Eukaryota > Fungi > Ascomycota > Dothideomycetes > Pleosporales > Corynesporascaceae > Corynespora > Corynespora olivacea. The sequence continues at coordinate 107,753 of JAGQEM010000054.1, forward strand.
GCGGTGGGCGGCGGGCGGCGGGCGGCGGACAGTGGGCGGCGGACAGTGGGCAGTGGGCAGTGGGCAGTGGTGGGCACGCAGGAGAGAGGGGAGGGCAGGCTGTCGCTGTCTCCAGCTGCTGGTGTAAGATGGGGATGGGATGGGGATGGGATGGATGCGCGACCGGGCACGGGCCACCACTCTGACTCAGCGACACTGCATCGATACCGATACGATACGATACAATACGCACGATACGACACGATACGACGACGATGAGGCCTCCCGTTGCTACCGCTGCTGCTGCCGTCCAGGATCCAGCACCTCCACGTCCAGCCTGTCTTGTCCTGCCCTGCCGTGGCTTGCCATGCCTTGTCCTCCTCGTCCCGTCTCGTCGCGGTGACAGCGCAGCCAGGTGAAATATATGTAAATATATATCAAGTAAAGGTGGCTGGAGCCTGCGCCTCAGGCACAAACACGCCGCCGCTTTCTGTTTCGGCCCGACGAACACAATGCAAACTGCTGGCGACACGCCGTGTGGGCCCGCGGGTGACGGCTTCGCGACGTGAAACCGTGAAACCACCTGACAGGCTTCGACATGTGTCTGCGTCGACGAATAAGCCAACGCCTGGAATGTGGGTCAGGCATGGGACGGTGAAAATCCTCCAGAACCGCGTTCGCGACGAAAAAGAATCGCGACGCTGCTCGGCCCCGGCCGGGAGCGATGGAGAACGGCGAAGGGAAGAATGCGATACCCTCACCTTCCAATAGCTAGCTCGACATTTTATTTTTGCTGCAGCCCTGCATCGAGCGGTCACGCTGGGTGGGCTGATGTTCCCACCCAAAATGGACGTCAGTGGAACATATCGTCATGGTCGTCGACACGTTAAATAGTCGACGAGCCCCGCAATACCACACCTCCCATCCCAATTCTTCACCTCTCCCCCTCCATACACGTACTACCGAGTAACACAATGCCTCAAGACCTAAGGTCGAGGGAAATCGCCAACCCAATCGATGTCGCCGAGGTGAGCTCTCGCTTGATATATATATATCTTTACCGTCCAGCCAAGTAACGGATTCCAGTATCTCTTCACACGCCTTCACCAGGTCGGCGTCCGCTCCGTCCATGGCGTGCCAGGCGACTACAATCTCGTTGCCCTCGACTACATACCAAAAACCGGTCTGTCCTGGGTCGGCAACTGCAACGAGCTGAATGCTGGTGAGAACTACCCCCCCCTCGTTGCTTCGGAAGCTTCGGAAGCTTCGGAACCACTCTTGCACAAATCGTCTCTGATCACGCGTTCCAGGTTACGCTGCAGACGGATATGCCCGTGTGAATGGAGTGGCCGCCATTGTCACAACCTTCGGCGTGGGAGAGCTATCGGCCGTCAACGCGCTTGCTGGCGCCTACAGCGAGTACGTCCCAGTCGTCCACATCGTCGGGTATCCGACCACGACTGCGCAAAGGGACGGGCTGCTGCTTCACCATACCCTCGGAAATGGCGACTTCAACGTCTTCTCCAAGATGTCTGCTCAAATCTCCTGTGCTGTATCCATGCTGAACGACCCTCACGAGGCTGCCACGCTGATTGACCACGCCATATCCGAGTGCGTGCTGCAGTCACGCCCGGTCTACATTGGGCTTCCGTCGGATGTCGTCGCCAAGAAGGTGGACGGTGACCGTCTGAAGACCCCGCTTGATCTCTCCTACCCGCCCAACGAGCCCGAGAGAGAGGACTACGTGGTGGACGTTGTCCTAAAGTACCTTCACCAGGCACGAAACCCCGTCATCCTGGTGGACGCATGCGCGATCCGTCACCGCGCCTTGAAGGAGACCCACGATTTCATCGAGAAGACCGGCATACCCGTCTTCGTTGCCCCCATGGGGAAAGGCGCCGTCGACGAGACCCTGCCCAACTACGGAGGTGTCTACGCCGGTGATGGCAGCAACAAGGGTGTACGGGAACGCGTCGAGTCGGCCGATTTGATCCTCAGCATTGGTGCGATCAAGTCCGACTTCAACACGGCAGGCTTCACCTATCGCGTTTCGCAGCTCAACAGTACGTAACCCCACCCATCTTGGTCGGTCGCACGGCTCAGGAACAATGTGCCGTGTCTTGGCCATCTCTTGGAAGAGCTTTTACTGACCTGGTACCCCCCCCCCCCAATTTAGCCATCGACTTCCACAGCTACGGCATCAAGGTGCGCTACTCGGAATACCCAGGCGTCCGCATGAATGGCGTGCTCTCCAAAGTCACTGCCAAACTCGGCAAGCTGAACATCGAAAGCGGCCCGAAACCCAGCAACGAGATCCCGAATACCGAGCAAAACTCGTCCGAGCCTACAATCACACAAGCGTGGTTCTGGCCGCGACTCGGGCAGTGGCTGCAACCCAAGGATATCGTCATCACGGAGACCGGAACTGCCAACTTTGGCATCTGGGAGACGAGATTCCCAAAGGACGTCAACGCCATTTCTCAAGTGCTCTGGGGCAGCATCGGGTACGCGACGGGCGCGGCTCAGGGTGCAGCCCTCGCTGCCAAGGAGCAGGGCATCAAGCGTACCATTCTCTTCACAGGCGACGGGTCCTTCCAACTTACCGCGCAAGAACTCAGCACCATGATCCGCAAGAAGCTCAATCCCATCATCTTCGTGATATGCAACTCGGGCTACACCATCGAGCGCTTGATCCACGGCATGGAAGATCCATACAACGACGTGCAAGAGTGGCGGTACAAGGACTTGCCCGCGGCCTTTGGTGCCAAGGAAGGCGAAGTCTTGACCTATAGGGTTGAGACGAAGGAGGAGGTCGAGAACTTGTTCCGGAATGAAGAGTTTGTGAGTGGGGAAACGACCAAGTTGAGATTTGTGGAGTTGGTGATGAGATGGGATGATGCGCCCGAGGCGTTGAAGAAGGTGGCTGCGGCTGCGGCGAAGAGGAATGTGTAGAGCCAAGGTCAACGGGGAGCCAATGCAACTTGTAATGAAGGGATGAGGAGTAATGGATAAAGGGTCGTTTCGGATAGCAAGACTTGATAGACTTTTTCTTCTTCACTCCAAGCACTGGCTATGCCTATTTCGACAAAAAGTCAACCCATGTTCCTGTCAAATCTGTGGAGTAGGCTACCTTGCTGTGACGGGCGAGACTCGCAGAGCCAATTATCCGCCATATGCTCGCCAGCTCGGTGACCGGGAAGTTCTCGGAAACAATGCAGACACCCAGACGGTATGAAATGAATGCCAGCCATGCACATACTCCGGAAGCCCCATCAAACACCGATGCAACGCCGTAGTGAAGAACATCGCCTCTTCCAACAGGTTGCGAAATAACGCAGCCGACATTCACCAGCAACGAAGTTTTGGTGATGAAAAAGGGCGATGAAACGCTAACGTACATCAGTCAAAAGTTGCACGCTGCGAGACGGCAGGGCTCAACGTAGACTGATCTTCGGCTTCACCAAGACTTACCTCATACCATTCCCTCCCGTACATGTGCGAGATGAATTTCTTTCTGACCGAGGCGTAGTCGAAATCCAGGTTCCCCATTCTACTGCAGACCCGCCTTGTTCGTCTTCACGACGTGGGCGATGGGCTGCAGGATGCCCTTGTTGTCAGTAGCACCGAGTGCCATGCCTTTTGACCACCCCATCTTCTCGAGCAAGGCGCGACCGCGATTCTCAGGACCGAGCTCTGGTGCAGACGCACCCACGATCTCGCCGTCTTTGTAGCCCACATTCGAACGAAGCGGACGACCCGAAGCATTCGTACGGCGATCCTTCCGACCTCCAGACTTGGGACCGCGGGCTCCAGCCGCCCAGCGATTTGCAAATCTCTTACCCTCGAAGATGGAGTCGAAGAAGTCGTCGTCAAACGGTGGCATGCGACCGGTCTTGGAAAGAACGGTGAAGCGATTCGCGCCATCTCCACGAGAGTTGGAATCAAGCCCAAGATGCCTAACAAACTGATGAATGGTGGCGCGGTAATGGCTTTCCATAGGCGGCAGCGAAAGCGTCTGCATACCGGAAGTCATAAAGTCACGGATCTCCTCCTTTACATCAGTCAAGTCGAAACCGCCTTTATACTTCACACTCAGATCCGGCGCTTTGCCTTTGCGACCAAGTAAGCCCTGCTTGCGCAGTTCCTCGCGCTCGGCCTTCTTCAGACGTTTCTTAGCACGATCCGCCTCCCAGGTCGACTGCATTTGCTCGTTCAGATCCGAATCATCCAGTTCCACCGGCATCTGGCCACGACGGCCTTTCTTTCGCGGACGAAGCGATGGGCGGTCCGTGTCCATGATGTCAAAACCGTTGTAAGGATCCATATCGAGTGCATCTGCCATGGCGGAGGCGGAGGGAAACACAGGATCCGCGCGCCTGCTACCACCAGCACGGAATTGACGCCTCTGATTGGAACGACTGAAAGCTTTCGAAACAACCGAATTCCTACTGTTTACAGGGCCTCCAAAGTACTCATCGGCGGCATACAGAACGACTTCGTCTGACCCGAGGCCCAGCTCTTCCTGTTTCTGGAGAACCCGCGCTATTGTCTCATCATCAAGCTCCTCTTCATCTTCATCTTCATCCTCATCCTCGTCATCCTGATCTTCTTTCTCAGAGCTCGAGTCGGTGTCGCTACCGATTCTCATAGCCTGGGTTCGACGGGTAAGTCTATCCTCAAACCCGCGAATGAGGTCGAGATCCGAGGGAGTTTTCAGGAAAGTTACGGGAAGCCAGCGAGCGTCATCCACGACGGAGCCTTCGTATACAATAAGATACTGGAGGCCAGTCACACGCGTCCGCTTGTTGATGATGCGAGCAACAACATCCTCCACGTCCGTGGAAGTACTGTGCCCGTCGAGATCACGCAGCTGGTCCGAGGTCCAGCCATCCAACTCTTGCTCATCGGCAACGTCCTGTAGCGCCTCCACATCGGACAGCCAATCGTGGTGGCTTCCGCCGTCGAGATCCATCTCGCGGTTGGCGAAGGTAGCGAGCATCTCCTCGGACAAGCCGTGCTCCTCCACGTTCCGAGCGTAGTCGTCCATGGCTTCAGCTCGAGGGTCGACCTCGGCACGCAGGAAGGCATCTATATCTGGCCGAGCTTGGGCGGGGAGCCATCCGATACCGGCTTTGCTCCTGGACACCCACTCCACACGGCTACCCTCCCAGGCGGATTTGTCTCCACGACGCTTCTTGAAGGCCGCATCGACGACGCCATCACTGTCGGACTGCACGTTATCCGTTGACGGTGCCTTCTTCTGCACGCTTGGCACATCAGATGCAGCCGAAGGCAAGGGAGCCGATCGTATCGGCAACGATGCAGTAGCAAAGCCGACTCCAGATGCATTCGCCGCAGCCTTCCCCAGCGAGAGCTTGTCAACTCGCCTGTCGAGAGACTGGATGCTCCGGTCGCTCACGGTCAAAGGGGCTGCCTGTGCGGGGAGCGAAGGTGAAGGTGGCTGCCCGGACGAGGGATTGGCAGGAAGTGGGAGGGGCGCTTGCCCGCGGCCTCTGAAGACGACCACCTCCTCGCTGGAGCTGCTCGATGCGGAAGCGACCGACGGCGAGGGCGACGAGCTGCGTATCGCGACGGGGTCCGGCGGCGGGGCAGAGGCCTTCTCTTCGATGGTGCCCTGCAGCAGGCCTGCGGAGACAAAGGCAATGGGGAGGTGACGGAGCTGCTTACCAGACGTGAAGGCGTTGGACCTGTGGCTCGACGCCCACTGAGCTTCGTCGCGAAGCGAGAATCGCGGCATCACCGCCGAGTGTCCCGCCGCATGGTGGTTGGCCGACCTGGGCTGCGACTGTCGCGGCGACGGTTTAGCAGGGCCTTTGCCCCTGTGCTTCTTGCGCGCCATTCACCGAGCACTCGTTGCAGAAAGCGTGAAGATGGCGGGGGCGGGGATGATGATGGTTGGAAATGGAGATGTGGGTGTGGATGCGGATGCGGATGTGGATGTGGCGGTGGCGGTGGCGGTGGCGGTGGCGTCTTCTCTGCGTTTGCCGTTATCTGGCAACGCATTCAACGATGGACGATGGACGGTGAACGGTGGACGGTGGACGGTGAACGATGAATACTTCGTTGCCATCCTTGGACGCTGTCGAGTTTGCATGCCATTGCAGAAGAAGCTCTGTACTCTCTCCGTGGCTGCACCCGTGTGAATGCCTCTGCCCCCCCCTTCCCCCCCGCAGATGCTGCCTGCAAGTGACCTCAGCCGCCGTGGATAGCTGTGCACACCCCCGGGATCCACGCCGACCTTCCACCAACATTGTAATCCCTCTCCCCCCGGCCAAATCAGCGCTGCACAGTGTGTTTGTCCTCGCGCCTTCATCCCCGCAGTCGGTATTGCAGAAACAGCCCAGCCGCTTGAAGCCGCCCGCTCGCCGACCGCCATGAACGACATCGAGCGCGTCGGCAGGACCATCTTCCGCGCCCTCTACGACCCCCTGCCCACAAACGATGGCAGCTCGCCCATATGGTGTCTCGGCCAACAGTACGACCCAAAGCCGCCGCCGTCGTCCAACGAAGTCACCAAGACACCCCCGGCCGCATCTCCGTCTCCCGCTGCCGCTCTCACGCCGCATCTTGAACGAGCAGGGGCCACCGAGGACGACAGCTGGATACGGACAAGCACAGAAGGCGAGCGGAAAGAGGCCGCAAATGGCGAAGACCCAGCTCAGTACGGCGCTTGGCCGCAGCCTTTCCTCGACGACCTGGAGACGCGGATATGGATGACGTACCGGTCGGCCTTCTCCCCCATACAAAAGAGCCAGGACCGCAAGGCGACGGCCGCCATGAGCTTCAGGGTGCGGATGCAGAACCTGGCCCAGAACGCCTTCACGTCCGATCAGGGCTTTGGATGCATGATACGGTCCGGCCAGTGCATACTCGCCAACGCGCTTCTCAACCTGCGCCTGGGACGAGGTGTGTAGTGGCCCGATGACATGCCGGTTCGCGCTAATCAAGGACAGAATGGAGGGTGCAGAACGCGAGCGCCGAGAAGAACGATCGCGCCATCCTTGGCTTGTTCGCCGACGACCCCAAGGCTCCCTTCTCGATACATCGCTTCGTGGAGCACGGAGCAGCCGTCTGCAACAAATACCCCGGCGAATGGTTCGGCCCGTCAGCGACAGCGCGTTGCATACAAGACCTGGTCAACAAGTACAAAGAAGCAGGCGTGCGCGTGTACGTGACGGGCGATGGCGCCGACGTGTACGAGGATACGTTGAAGGAGATCGCCGTGGAGGATGGCGTCTTCCATCCCACCTTGATCCTCGTGGGCACCAGGCTGGGTATCGACAAGATCAACCCCGTCTACTGGGAAGCCTTGAAGTCGGCTTTGCAGCTGAAGCAGAGCATGGGAATAGCCGGGTGAGTCCGGGGCCCTCTTGCCTTCATCGAGGAAGACTGACAGCAGAAAGCGGCCGCCCATCGGCATCGCACTACTTCATCGGCACCCAAGGCAACCACTTCTTCTACCTCGATCCGCATACCACACGACCCCTCCTCCCCTACTACGAGGACGCATCCGCTTACTCGGCAGAAGAGGTCGCCACCTGCCACACACGCCGTCTCCGTCGCATCGATATCCGCGACATGGACCCCTCGATGCTCCTTGCCTTCGTGATCCGCGATGAGCAAGATCTTGAGGACTGGAAGAAAGGTGTCATAAGCGTGCAAGGCAAATGTATTGTGCACGTGAGCGCTGCCGAACCGGCCCCGAGGGGGCAGGAGCGAGCCGGCGCGGTAGACGAGGTCGAAAGCTTCGATGAGGAGGGGGAGCTGGAATAGTGGAATGAAGGACTCGGCATGTTGGTATGATTTCATCGAGGTTTGCAAAACCGTGCTATCGCTATTGCTATTGCTGTTGGCTGGCGTTGTTTGGCGCTGATGGATTGCTCTGGGCCAGGGATTCTGCATATCATGGACCATGGAGTTTGGGTAGATGTCTCCTCAAATTCCTTTTCTCAGTAGGATGGTGCATACAGAAGAAATACAGACCTGTGGGTCACAATCTGAAGTTGACTGCACTGCGAGTCTGCCGGCTGGGGAAGCTCTCGGCCGTGTCGTCGCCGTCGCCGTGGATTTACTTCCTGTGGAGCCATGTTTCTGTGGCAAGCGGCGCACCTCAGTCGCGATGACGTCAAAGAGGAAACAAACCAAAAAAGAAACCGAATGGGCTAGAGAAAAGATGAAATAGGCTCCCCATAGATGCGTCACAACAAGAGATTGGAATGAACTGGAAGAATTGATTCGTTCCTGTGAGGCAGTGGTATACTATACAACCCCGGATATCGGACCCCGTAGTCAGACCGAACTGGGTCCTAACAGACAAACAAACCGTCCCATGATCGCATTAAGAGCCCATAAACACCGACCCCATAACCGTCTTCGACCGAAAAGGAAGAAGAGTAAGAAACCCAAAGAAAGCGCGGCAGGAACCTCTTACTTGGTGGAGGAAGAGTATTTCGTGACGGCCTTGGTGCCTTCTGAAACGGCGTGCTTGGCAAGTTCACCGGGCAGGATGAGCCGGACACTGTGGCGGGTTAGACATGATGCGCAACGCGATCGGAACGGACGCGACTTACGAGGTCTGGATCTCGCGTGATGAAATGGTCGACTTCTTGTTGTAGGCGGCGAGCTTGGAGGCCTCGGTGGCAACACGCTCGAAGATGTCGTTGACGAAAGAGTTGAGAATGCTCATGGCGCGGTTGGAGATACCGGTGTCGGGGTGGACCTGCTTGAGCACTGCGACGCGTCAGGCGGGATTCGAAACAAAACAGAGCGTCGAGGAAAAACACTCAAAGCGCAAGCCGACATACCCTTGTAGATGTACGAGGAGTACGTCTCCTTCCTGGTCTTGGTGCGCTTCTTCTTGTCGCCAGCTGGAGCGGCCGTCTTCTTGCCGGCTTCCTTCTTTTCAGCGGGGGCCTTGCCGGCCGGGGCCTTGCCGCCGGTGGTGGGCGTCTTCTGCGCTTTGGGAGGCATTGTGGCTGTGCGTTGAAGTTGGGAGAGGGGAAGAAGAGCGGGTGGAGAAGGCAGATAGCTGGGTGGGTTAGATGTGGTGGTGGTGCGGGTGGATTGTCGAGATGGAGAAGGGAAAGTCGTCGACGGCGGGGGCACGGCTACTTATGGGCTGCGCGCGCGATGTTGTGATCCGGCGCGCCTGCGTTGGCCCGTGCGGCCTATCGCCCACCTTTCCCTTCTCTCTGCAGCGAGTTTGGGGGGAGGGAGGCTGGCTAAGCGAGCGTGATCCGGAGCGTCGCCAGAAAGCGCGCTAGTGAGGGTGGAAAGTTGATCTCGCGCACCACAACACGCCGCGCCGTCCTTATAAGCAGCGCCCCCCGCCCCGACGTCTTGCCCTCGTTCATCCTCTCGACACTCCACCACGCCCATCCGATTTTCACCGCAGCCACCACCACCACCACCACCACCGCACTTCGAACTCTACTTTTCAGTTTTACCCAAAACTCAATCTCCTCAAAATGACTGGCGGCAAATCCGGAGGCAAGGCCAGCGGCTCCAAGTCCAGCGCCCAATCGTGAGTTTCCCCATCGCTTCCCATCGCACCTCCCTTTTCGCGTGTTTGCCGCGTCTGATCGCATGGTCATGACGCGTCTTTTGTTTTTGATTTCACGCGTCCTGCTCTGTTTTCTCCCATCTTCCGGTGGCAGTCGCATCCTCTGACCTTCCTCAGTCGTTCGTCCAAGGCCGGTCTCGCCTTCCCCGTCGGTCGTGTCCACCGTCTGCTCCGCAAGGGCAACTACGCTCAGCGTGTCGGTGCCGGTGCTCCCGTCTACCTCGCCGCCGTGCTCGAGTACCTGGCAGCTGAAATTCTCGAGTTGGCTGGCAACGCCGCCCGCGACAACAAGAAGACGCGTATCATCCCCCGTCATCTCCAGCTCGCCATCCGCAACGACGAGGAGTTGAACAAGCTGCTCGGCCACGTCACCATCGCCCAGGGTGGTGTCCTCCCCAACATTCACCAGAGTAAGTTTTTCGCTTCCGCGGTCCTCGCGCACCTGCTGATTCGGCCAGATCTGTTGCCCAAGAAGACGGCCAAGCCTGGCAAGGGTCTCTCACAAGTGCTCTGAGCGTTTTCTTTTCCGGGGTCTGGTGTTTTGCTTTACGATAATGGGGTTCGGGTTTGGGTCTCGGTTTCACGGCTTTTCTAGGGTCTAAATACCAGAGCTGTACATGATTCCCATCAGATGGGTGGCTCACGAGCAATTGAGGGATTACTTCACTTTTTCCTCTTGCATCCGTGAAGTTTTTGTTTTTGTTTTGTTTCATCTCCATATTCCTTCCCCCCTTCACCATGATCGTTGTAGCTCCGGCAGTACACTCCATACCCGGTCCGTCGCACTGGCGTTTCCCCCCCCCCCCGCCACGCTCGATGAACCCCCCAAGCTCGACGCTGAGGTGGACGTCATCGCTTGACAAGCTAAGTTCCCGCATCGCATGGGAATCATGGGAATTGCGCAATCTCCCAGATCAGGAACTCCATTTGCGGAGACGAAAATCTGAACATGTAGAAACTGAATGAATTGGAAGAAGATGGTTCGACTATGGTTGGAATGAATTGATCGCGATCAGTAGCTCAATTGCGCGGCCGTCAACCCATGGCGACGATGGCACGAAATGGTTCCAGCGGAGTGGTATGCTTTTGCTGCTGGTGACCGTCTGCCGACCCGCAGTCCCGCGATATATGTACAAAGCCTCCTCCTCTGTTCCCCTACAAAATCATCTTCGGAGGTGCTGCAACGATTAGCATCCCAATGGGGAAGGGGGGTGAAGTAACGAGCACGTACGATCCAAAATCGGGGCTGGCAGGTTGCGCTCGTACTTTGAGCCTGACGCGGTCAGCTTCTCCGTCGCTTCGATCTGCATGGCCTGCTCACCTCCGGGCGCCGTGGGTGGGCGGTACGGGTCAGGGTGCTTCCACTTCTCCAGCAGGCCCTCGGTCTCCGCGATCAGTTCCTGCAGCCGTCAGCCGTGCCCCCTCTCCTCTTCGGTCGTCCACCATCCGTGATGCATACCCGCTTCATGCGCGGCTGGGTGACGTGCTTGTTGGCCTCGAAGAGCGAGCGAATGTACATGGCCTGGCCCCGCCAGAGATATCGATGGACGGCCCAGTCGAGGGCGAGCTTCAGCGAGCGCCGGTAGAGGCGACTGCGGCGTGTTAGCGGAGCATCGGTGCCGCGGGTTCGTCGCGGGCGGACACGCACAGGACGGCGACTTTGGAGCTCATGGCGGCGGTGGGCACCTCGGCGGCAGAGTCTTCGTGGTCGTGTGCGGGCCCAATGGCTGCTTTTCTTGCGAGGACGAGGGCGAGGGCGAGGTGGAGGGCAGCTCCGGCTCAATCGACGTTGGAGTTCTCGGGTGGTGCTATGGTAATTGGCGGCACGGGCGTTTCCGGTTGGCCGGATGACAGGCCCAGGCAGAGCTCTCTTCCGTCCATCAGCCCTGGCACTGGCGGCGTGTCCCCGTGCAAGATCTGATCAATTCCCGCAGAACAATCTTCTCCGCGCCTTTCCCCCATCCCTACTTCCTTCAGCTGCCTGTCTTTCTTTCGTCCGCAATGTCTGGCCAGCAGTGTCTCCGTCGTCTCGCGGCTTCGGCGCCCTTGCGATCCCACCCGCTCCTTCGCGCCCCGTCAAGAGCTGCCCGGCTGCCGACCGGCAACGCGACACGCAGCTATTCCGCCGTGTCCAGAGCGACGTCTTCCGGGCTTCTGGGCCGGGCCTCCAAGTCGGTGCAACCATTGGGATGGGAAAGGTGAAGCAGCTGCTGATGCGACGACAGACGACCCGGACAGCTCGCCCCAAACTGCGTCGCCTTCCTCTCACAGTCCCGAAGCTATGGTACGCTCCTCGCCACGGTGATCACACACATTTGAGGGCTGACTTGCGCAACAGCCGATACCGTGGTCAAGGTGCCGCAGATGGCCGAATCCATCACCGAAGGGACGCTGAAGCAATGGTCAAAACGTGAGCGGCACGGGCACCGCCATGCGGACACGCGCTGACAAGCTGCAGAGGTCGGCGACTTTGTCGAGGCAGACGAGGAGATTGCTACCATTGAGACGGACAAGGTACGCATCACGAGCATCCCAATGGACACGGTATTGACGGGGGTGGGTAGATCGATGTGTCCGTCAACGCGCCCGAAGCCGGCACCATCAAGGAGTTCTTGGTCAACGAGGAGGACACGGTCACGGTGGGGCAGGATCTCGTGAAGCTGGAGCTGGGGGGTGAGCCCTCGGGCGGTCAGAAGCAAGAGGCCAAGGACGAGCCCAAAGAGCCTGCGTCCAAAGAGCAAGAGACCTCGTCGCAGCCCCAGGGCCAGCAGGAGCAGGAGCAGGCGAAGCCCCAGCCGAAGGAGGAGTCAAAACCGGAACCTGCCAAGCAAGAGTCCAAACCCGCTCCCCCGCCGCAGAAGCCGTCTCCGCCCAAAGAGTCCGAGCCCAAGTCCACTCCTGCGCCCGGAAACCGCGAGGAGCGCCGTGTCAAGATGAACCGCATGCGCCTGCGAATCGCCGAGCGTCTGAAGCAGTCGCAGAACACGGCCGCCGCCCTGACCACCTTCAACGAGGTCGACATGTCTTCGATCATGGAGTTCCGCAAGCTGTACAAGGACGAGATCCTCAAAAAGCAGGGCGTCAAACTCGGCTTCATGTCGGCCTTCTCCCGCGCCTGTGTGCTCGCCATGAAGGAGTTGCCTGCCGTCAACGCTTCGATTGAGGGTCCGAACGGCGGTGATACCATCGTGTACCGCGACTACGTCGACATCTCCGTCGCCGTTGCCACGGAGAAGGGGCTGGTCACACCTGTTGTCCGCAACGCCGAGTCCCAGGACATGATCCAGATCGAGAAGTCGATCGCGGAGCTTGGGAAGAAGGCTCGGGACAACAAGCTGACCATCGAGGACATGGCTGGGGGGACTTTCACCATCAGCAACGGCGGTGTCTTTGGCAGCTTGATGGGTACCCCGATCATCAACTTACCGCAAACTGCTGTCTTGGGTCTGCACGCCATCAAGGAAAAGCCCGTTGTCGTCAACGGTGAGATCAAGATCCGACCAGTAAGTCCCACACCAACTTTTTTCTTGGCCCTATACTGACTTTTGCCAGATGATGTACCTCGCCCTCACCTACGACCATCGTCTACTCGATGGCAGGGAGGCCGTGACCTTCCTTGTCAAGGTCAAGGAATTCATCGAGGACCCGAGGAAGATGCTTCTTGGTTAACATTTTCACTATCCATAATACCATAAATTTCTCTCCTTTCCCTCTCTCTCTCTCTCTCGCTCTCTCTCTCTCCCCCCTCCTCCCCCCAGGTTTCACATGAATTTGTCATTCTTCGGCTAAGTATGGCGCGCATGACTTGTCAAAAAGAAGAAAAAAAGAAGAAGGGAAAAAAAAAAAACCAGAGAGCCTCCGAGTAGGTATCCCGACAATCACGCCGATCGATTATGCGTTTCCAACGCCCAGGCATCGCACTGGCTGGCAGGCAACCCGGTCGCGGGTCCACCGACGAGCCCGTTCAGGCCAGGTTCGTCCAGGACGACTGAAACGCATGGCTACATGGTAGTCGGACAGTCGCAAAACTGTGAAATGACTCGGCTGGCTGGCTGGCTGGCTGGCTGACGGGCACACACGCAGGCGAACACTTTGTATATGTACGCCAATTCCAAATACTCAATGGGTTCGAGTGCTCTTTGTTGTCGTGTCATGTGCCCTGCAGAGGATCATCTCTCTTACTCTCTGGAAGGAGAAAGAAGGCGTCTCTCACCACCGTGGAGGTATCTACATAGTAGATACGACGACTTGATGCACGGCCGAGGTCTTTGCATGCAGGTACAGCTGAGCATGAGAGCCTCAAACAAGGATGCCGGACGCGGTCAAGCTGTGCTCCCCCCTCACTTCAAGCCCATACCCTGCTCGCCGAGAACCCTGATCTTCGTGCATCCGCTGGAGCACGACCTCAGTTCGTCCATCCTTCGGAAAATAAAAAGCCCTCTCTTTTGAAATGCGTGCCCGAGATGTAAAGAAGGAACTGGTGCGGTGTTTGGATGTATTCATACTGCCCCATCGTCGACACATGTCTCTCATGATACAAATGCTACATAAAGCTCTCTTCCACCATGTTTCTCCCCCGTCTTCCAGACCACCAAACCACAGATGACCGCCGTTACCAAGGCACCAAACCTTTGCCCAAAGAATATCGCTTTCGCACCGCTATGCATCCAGACATGGCCGATAGGAGATAAATAAATCGCTGCAAAAGCTGTCGTCGTCCTTGGTGGCAAGCCGTATATGCATCATGTGGAAATAGATCCGTGTCCCAAGTCCAAGACTCCCCGAGGACGCCCTCGCTCAACATCTCCATTCCACGACAGTTTCCACCAACTTTGATCTTTACAGGTTCCAACACAAAAACTCGCCCAAATACACAGCCAGCTGAAAGCGTCCTGCGAAAATTCGAAACGAAACTCCAGAATGCCATACCGATTTGTGCTCGACCAGGGCAGCAGTCGCGGGAATGATGCATACACCAACGCCCGTAGAGAAAATGCAATCGCGGCAAAGTCAGAACCGGCATCTCAGTGGTGTTGCGTAGCCGCCGGTCAAGGTTCTCGGACAAGCGGTTGAATCGCCAAGAAGATCCCCCCCTTCCGAAAACGGCATTGTCGCTCAAAGTTCTCGTCGCTCGCAACATTGTCGGCACCCTCGCAACCGGAGCGGTTGAGGTCGGTACCGGTCCGCTGCAAAAGTTCGTTTGAGCTTGAGTTTCGGTACCTGGAGAATAGCTGTTTTAGTACGTCTCCGCCCCTCCTCCGAATTCCTTGAATGATTGCGGTGGAGATGACGGTACGGGCAGCTGCCTCTTCCACCTACAACACCCCTCCAGGCAACTGTACCCTGTTTCCGCTATCCCAACCAAAACCGGGCGCTGAATTCCCAGGTCCCACGCTTCGGACATCGTTGCCTCCAACGGTGCTTACGTGGCCTTCGGCGGGTGCGGCATGTTTTCGAAGCATGAACATGGGCTTTCGACCTTCCTTATCCAGCTGCTTGAACAGAATCAGGGGCCGTTCGTTCAGCCCCAAACAGCGCTCTTGGTCACCGTGCACAATGTACAGGGCATACTGGCGCCAGTCGGCCGTGATGTTGTACTTCTTAAGCGCAACAGGCAGAACTTTGTGGCATGGGTCGTCAATGGACACGCGAAACGACTTGAAGATTTCGACCTGCGGGTTGTTCGAGGATGGTGTCTGTGACGGCGTGCCGGCCTGGTTCGAGCTCATGGTGCCTCCGGATAGAGGGGGGTCTGTATCGGGATTGGGCGTAGTCGAGACGGCATTGTTTCGCACCGGTGGTCGTAGCGGCGCAGGAGCAGCACGGGGGTCGCGGTTGCTGACCAGCGTAGCGTCCGAGTACTGCGACCAACTCGACGGTGCATCGTGATCGGTGTGGCCGCCGCGACTGGCGGCGTAGGAACGGCTCTGGTTCGCGTAGGCGGGCGAGGTGGGGGAGGGTTGCGGCGCGGCATTGGGCGACAATTGGGAGCCGCCAGCAATGGAAGCTGTCAGGTGTGAGGATGCTGCAAGGGCTGCTGCAGAGGGATCGAGGGACGAGTTGTCGACCAAGGCGCGCCCCTCCGGTATCGTTGGAGAGGGGTTCTTCGGACCCGACGAAAGGAAAAGTCTCTTGGTAGAGAACTTACGGGACAGACTGCTCCCTGCCCGCTCCTGCTGCGCCGGGGGAGACATGGAACTGTGATCGTGCGGCGTGGGCAGCGGTTGTTGGCTATCCTTGAAGGCACGCACAAGCGGCAGGATCTCTTCACGGAGCCTCTTGTTCTCCTCCAGCACCTTGTTGAGGTCCTCCTCGAGGTGGCGTATCTTGCTTTCGCTGGCGTGTATCCGCTCATCGCGGGCCTGCACCACGCGGATGACTTTGGCGAGATCGTCCTGCGTGGGTGGTGCGTCTTGGGCGGAGGTGTCGGCGGCTGGCCGTATCAGTATCCATATCGGTAGAATGCATGCAGACATGGGGGGAGAGGTGGGCTTACAGAGCGGGACGTAGTGGTCCGGTTCTATGGGCACGTTCTGCTGCACCTTCTTCTCGTAGACAGCCTTGAGGATGGTCAGACGGTGGCCTACGCTGCTCAGGCCGATTTCCTTGAGTTCGGCGTGCTGCAGCGCTATCAGCACGTCGCCCGTGATGCCCTGTTCTGCCACCTGTTAGCCAGCTGCCATGTCATCACGCCCACTCACTCCCACCACGGCACGCGGCACACGGCTCACGGCACACGGCACAGGACACATACCAACAAAGCTGTCCGCATACTGCTCGAGGCCCAGGTCGGACACAAAGTCGGCACTCTGCTCCTCGGTCCACTGGGTGATGAGGCCGGTGGGGCTGCCCTTGCTATCCCGCGAGTGGGTGAAGGTGGTGGGGGTGTGTTCGGTGCTCATGGGGCCGGAGTCGGTGGGCGAGCTCTCTTCGTACTCGGTGGGGAGGCGCGGGCTCTGGATGACACTGCGCTCGTACTCGTCATCAGCGTCCGAGTCCTCGTGGTGATGGTACTTTGAATGTTGATAGCTCGTGGCAGCCAGCGTTGTCATGGCGTCCGTCGTCGTCGGGGGGTGACGTGGAAGGGAGGAGGGCAGCCAAGGCCTCGTCGCGGAAGCGGAGTGGGAAGCTCACGGGTATCTTGGATCTCGGATCCTGGACCTTGGACCTTGGACCTTGGATCTTGACCTCGGACCTCAGACCTTGGACGGTGATGCGAATGCCGTGGTGCGGTGAGCCCGGCGGCGGCTTCACAGGACTGGGACTAGGACTGGGACGGGGACGGGGACGGGGACGGGGACCGGGACTGGGACTGGGGCTGGGACTCGGACCCTGCTGAGACGAAGCGAGATTGAGCACTGGCAGGCTGTTTCGAGGCCCTGGCTGAAGCCGCGGTGTCCAGGCTCAGGGCTCTGCGTGTCGGGCTTCTTCCGATGCACGGCGCAGGAGCGAAGACGTCTGGGCTGGGCTGGGCCGCGGGAGCAGGCGCGGCTTTGTCGACGGCACGGGGGGCGGACGGGGCCAGCGGGCGCGGGTGTGGGCGGCGGCGAGGGCGGCGGCGAGGGCGCAGCGGACGGCGGGCAGCAGGCGATGCACACTGTCGATGGGGACGTGAGTAGATGCTGTGCAGATGGATGGGGAGGGACGAGAGGGCAGTGGGTGCGATATCAGGTACGGGAGGGCCGGCGGCTCCAGCAGCACACACCCATGACCTCCAGGCGCGGGTAGGGCCCGAGCTCCAATAGAAAAGTATTGCTAGCGGTGTATTGCCCAGTTCCACGTCCTTTTGTCCCACGCCCGCACGCTCGGATTATCACCGGAGGCCGGCCTGCTGCTGGTGGGGGGTCATGCACAGCGCAGCGTATACACAGTCTATCCGCATCACATCGGTAGCCCAGCCGCACGATACATACAGTGCAACCATCCACCTTGCGCGAACCGCACCCGCACGGGCAGCTCCCTCTCGAGCATCACGATCGACGGGCGTCGCCATTTCCGCTGCCGCCACCGCTACAGCCACCGCTAGACACCGCTGCCGCTGCCGCCACCGTTGCCCACCGCCTTCCGGCTAGCCTGCCAACTGCCAATAGCCGGGACACGCACCACCGCCTATTCCGAGCCCTCTGCATATCACCGTCGAACCCCACGACCTCATTTCCATCCCGGCGAATGGCCGCCCCCAAGCCCATCGCCATGACCTCCACCCAGGCCCAGAACACCCTGTCCGCCGACACCCGCAACGAGCTCTACTCCGCCTTGCTCTCGGGGACCGGCATCCGCACCATCGAGCAGACGCTGGACCACGAGATGCAGGCCGCCGGCTTCAAGTCCAATCTCAAGGCTTACATCACCCACCTGCTGCGCTCGGGCGAGTGCACCACCTTCGACGAGGTCATGAATCGCGTCAACGACAAGATCCGCCATGACACCCACGCCGCAAAGACCAACGGCACCACCAACGGCGCCAACGGAGCCAATGGCCACAGCAAGGACCATGACTACGACCTGCGGCTTCCGCACAAGGCCGTCGTCGAGGGCACCCGCACCGTGGAGGCCGAGTTGACCAAGATCTGCGAAATCACGGTGGACAAGTGATCCAGCCGAGATCGACAGCGGACAACCCGACGGAGAAGGACGTCACGTTTCGAGGAGGGAGGGAGGGAGGGGGCAGGGCGGTGGTGCGATAACTTCCATAGAGAGCGGGGCGTAGGAGAAAAAAAAAAGGATCGATACCCCGATAGAGCAGGTTTCACGCGTCCGAGTTGACGTGGTGCGTGCACCGTAAGTCCCAAAAGCGATTCCCCCTCAGCACATGGGACTTGGCCGTGACAGAGCAGGAGTCAGAAGAGGTCGTAGCCATTGGAACAGACGGAGTGGAGTGAACAAGCAAGCAAGCAAGCAAACAAAGCAGGGAAGGGTTGGACAAGGCAAACAATAGAGCTAGAAGAGTGGAATGAACTAGTCGCCGAGAAAACAACATATCACGTAGGAAGCAAAAGAAGAGAATAACGGAAACCGCAACACCTTGAAATTACTCGTCACCATCGCTGACAACCGACACGTTGCATGACTGACTGACTAACATGACGACTACGAAGATCATCGACACTGATACCAGTATGTACTATGTATGTAGGTATATATCCCCCAAAACAGAAGCCCTCGTCCAAATCCAGCCGACCCCACCTCACAACCCAGCACTCGGACCGTCCGAAAAAGAAGGAAAAAAGGGGGGCCAGGTACGTAGTAGTTGCAAATCGGCGAAAGAAGCGAGCCTCCGGTCGTCCTGCCCCTCTCCAATAATCGAGCTCGGAACCACCGAGCCGTTGAATCCGTTCATTCCCTCTTCATCCGCCTCCCGCCCATCCAATCCCGCATCGTTGCGGCACCTTGGACATCACACCCAGGTGCTCGGGCCGTGCGCCGCCATGTGCAGGCCTCGCCGGGTGGAGTAAAGACGGTCGTTACACAGACACACGCTTGCGGCACCGCATGGCCTGGTTTGAACTTTACCAGGCGGCATGCCTGCCTGCCTGCCCATCCATCTCTATTATTATCTGTGCTATATCCGGTGGGAAGGCAACGCGAGCGCAACGGAAATAGAAACGCCATCGTTCCTGTTTAGGGCTTCTTGACCTTGAACTCGAACTTGGGCCAATCATCCAAATCCTACCTGTACATCACGGCCAAGGATAGCAAAACTTGAACATAATACATCATTTCCCTACGGATTCATGCCACGCCCATGCTGTTGCGATCCATCATCCCCGAGAGCGCTCGCATAAGCCGCCGCATGCTTCCAGCCCCGTCTATGGAGAGGAACAAAAACTACCACGTCATAGATTAAATGATGAGACGAGCGCCAAACTAGCCCGTGATGACCCATTCTTAACATCGTGAACCAATGAAAGACCAACCCGTCAGCTTAGCCGTACAGGTCCTCGTCCTCGCCAGCAGTGCCAAAGGTGTTCTGCTGCTCGTTGGCCGCAGCTTCGGCGTCGGGGAAGCGGAAGAAGCTGGAGCCACCAGAGTTCTTCATTGCTTGCGCGAATGCCTCGTACCGGCGGATCTCGACATCGGTGACGGAGCGGCGAGCAGAGCGCATGGCCTCCTCGAAATGGGCCTTGGTCAGCTCGGGAACGGGGTCATCGTCACCCTCGACCATGTCGACATCCTCACCAGCAGCTTCACGAGCCTTCTGTCGCTCAATCTCGGTGGCGATGGACTGCTTGATGGCAAGCTTGACGGCACGCTGGGTGACGAAACCAAGATCGGCACCGGAGAAACCGTGCGTGTTGGCGGCAATGAACTCGACATCGACATCGGGCGCGACAGGAGTCTTACGGAGCTGTGCCCTGATAATGCCGGCGCGGGAAGACTGATCGGGCAGAGGAACGTAGACCAGGGTATCGAGACGTCCAGGGCGGCACAAGGCGTTGTCGAGCTGCTCGGGACGGTTGGTGGCGCCGATGACGAAAACGTTCTTCTTCGATGTCATACCATCCATTTCTGCACATAGTTAGCATTTGTAATCGCAAATCCACCGGACGAATACTCACCCGTCAGCAGCTGGTTGACAACGCGATCGGAAGCACCTCCGGCATCGCCTTGAGAGCCACCACGTGACTTGGCAATCGAGTCCAGCTCATCCAGGAAGACAACGCAGGGTGCAGCAGCTCGAGCCTTGTCAAAGATGTCGCGAATATTGCTCTCGGACTCACCGAACCACATGGAAAGCAGCTCGGGACCCTTGACCGAGATGAAGTTGGCAGCGCACTCGTTGGCCACGGCCTTTGCGAGCAGCGTCTTACCCGTACCAGGTGGACCATAGAAGAGCACACCACGAGAAGGAGACATGCCGAACTTGATGAACTTGTCGGGATGGTCGACGGGGTACTGGACGCTCTCGATAAGCTCGCGCTTGACGTCCTCGAGACCACCGATATCCTCCCAGCGGACGTTGGGCACCTCCACAACGGCAACTTCGCGCAGCGCAGACGGGTTGGATACACCGAGGGCGAAACGGAAGTTCTCCATGGTCACACCGAGGGAATCGAGGACCTCGGCATCGATGGTGTCCTCGTCGAGATCGATGAGATCCATCTTCTCACGAATCTGCTGCATGGCAGCCTCTGAGCAAAGCGAAGCCAAATCTGAACCAACGTAACCGTGAGTCTCAGCAGCGATGGTGGCCAGGTCAACGTCATCACCAAGCTTCATGTTCTTGGTGTGAATTTGCATAATCTCCAGACGGCCGGTCGGGTCAGGAATGCCAATGTCGACCTCACGATCGAAACGGCCGAAACGACGAAGAGCAGGGTCGATCGAGTTCGGTCGGTTGGTGGCGGCCATAACGACCACGTTGCTACGAGCCTTCATACCGTCCATAAGGGTGAGCAGCTGAGAAACAACGCGGCGCTCGACCTCGCCGTTGGTCTTGTCACGCTTGGGCGCGATAGAGTCGATCTCGTCGATGAAGATGATGGCCGGAGAGTTCTTCTCGGCCTCTTCAAAAGCCTTGCGTAGATTGGATTCCGACTCACCGGCCATCTTGGACATGATCTCGGGACCGTTGATCAGGAAGAAGAAGGCACCCGTCTCATTGGCGACAGCACGAGCCATCAGCGTCTTACCGGTACCGGGCGGGCCGTACATGAGAATACCACGGGGCGGCTTGATACCGATCGATTTGAAGAGCTGGGGATGTCGCAGCGGAAGCTCCACCAGCTCACGAATCTGCGCCATCTGCTTACGGCAACCGCCAATGTCATCGTATCCGACCTCATTCAGGTTGCCCTCCTCGTCCTCGCGCAGTATCGGCTCGCCCTCGCAGTGGATAACCGTCTCCTGTGCAACGATGCCAAACTCTGGCGGGTCCACCTCCACAACCTTGAATTCAACTTGTCGCATGCCACCGCGGGCTGTGAAGAGATCGCCCTGTCGGACGGGCCGGTAGGCTTCGCGGAAGTAGGGTGCGAGGAAGACGTCGAACAGTGAGCCGGTGATGCCCTCGACGGTGTCTGCGATGGGGAGGACAGCAATACGCTTGGCCTGGAAAACTTGTCAGCTCTTCATTTCCTGAACAGAAGTTCTTCGCGTCACGTACGTATTTGATGTCGGGGCACGGGTGGATGGTGATCACGTCGCCGTGTTTCACCCGCAGGTTGTGGCGAACGACCCTGTTTATCCGCGCAGAGCCATCGTCGAGGTCGTCATCTGCCAGCACAATGAGGACCGTGTCCTTGCGCTTCTTTCCCTTGACCAAGACAGTGTCGCCCCGGAACAGCTGCAGCGTCTCCATTGTGTTGTTCGAGAGGGCGATGATCGAGTTGTCATCGTTGGTCGCATCGGTGACGCTTGAAGATGGTTAGTGTCGCACATGCAGCCTCGCAACTCGCGGTCGCACTCACATGAGGGAGTTGGGCTTCTTCTTCTTCTTGAGGATAGCCGTGGCGGTCTCGTCGACCTGCGGCGGGTCAGTGTGTGCTCCATCTCCGATGTGCGGGAGGGGATATCTACGTCTTTGTGCTCAGCGCCCGACGGGTCCCTGTCGTACGTCAGCAACCGGTCGTCGCGGCCCAGGCGATGGAGGCGGCAAACTTACTTGGACAAGTCGGGCGTGGGCTTCTTGTGTGAAGGCTCAGCCGACATCTTGCGGTTGATTTTCTGCTTCGAAAATGAATGTGTGTTCTGCAGTGGAGGGTGGGGAGGCTGTGGCTGCAGGCGGGGTGCAACCGGGGTTGGTGGATGGGAATGTAAGTGTGATGATGAGGGCAGAGCGAAGGCGACGTGGTTTAAGTAAGAGAGCTGCGGCGATGATGTCCACAGTTGGAGCTACTGCTGCTAGGTACCAGCCTTGGCGAACGGACCCACATTGATCCGCGTCGAAAGCTGTGGAAAGCCTTGGATCGCTCACCAATACCCACCCATGCAGCCATGCTTGCCACCATCACCACCGTGTCTCCAGCGTCTTCACCCAGCCTTGCCGGTCTCTGGTGTTCGACCGCATCACTTGCTAGAGCCGTCGGCGTGAAACTGTCGCTACATCGGACTGGTGCCTTCCGCCTCACATACGCCACCAATAAATACAGGCCAAGCATCACACGGTGAATAGCGCCCGGATTCTCTCATTTGAACGCATCTGTGTTCATTACCATTTCTTCCACGATACATATACTGGAAACCCTCATTCCTGCTGGAAAACACAGGTAGCAAGGCTTGGTTTAGAACCTCGACTGCTGACCATCAATTCATTTCCTCTCCACCTACCCAACGAGCACAGTGTGACCCTTTTCCAGACATGGCCTCGATGCAATCCGACGAGAAAATCCCCCAGGAAGACCTCCGCCTGTACTCGTTCACACCAAACAACAAAGGGACGAAGCGGGAAGTCTGTCACAAAATCTGCCTCGAAAATCCGTTCTTCGTATACGACACGCTGGTACTACCACGGGTGCTGGCGGCAGTACTGGATCTAGCAGTACCACTCGAGAATGCGAGGACGCCACAACATACATGACTCGGGCGACTCTGCGCAGGCACTCTCGGATTACTATCAGTATCTATAGATCAGACACCAACGGTGTTCCGGTCCAAGTCGGCCGAAGCTGCTGTTGGTGGCATGCTTGTTGGTGGACTGACGCCGAAGATGACTGCGAGGATTGACGAGTACACTTCCTCGAGACAGTTAAGCAACGGGCTTGCGATCCTTATCTAGCGTCGATATGGGAGATATCGTAGCTGACAATTCCCGCGTCCATCTCAGAGCGACAGGGCAGTGCGAAGTAGCTGCCATTGATGAGATAGCCATGCTTTCGATACATGAGGTTTCTGACGCGTCACGACATCCAATCGAGCGCCATGTGCTGCGCTAGTGCACCAGTCTAGCCAGAAATGGCCAGTAGCCTCTTTTCCGTTTGCTGCGATTTTGCCCGATCGACAAACCGACCAACTTCTCGCCTCTATCATGATGTTTTATTTGACCGTGCTTGCAATTACCATTAGCCACGGTTGCTCTATACACGATGTTTGCTTCACTTGCAAGCTGTGATTCGGTGCCACCTTTCCAGCCCTATCCATGTCTCGATCCAGTATTTCTAAAGACTTCGTCGGTGTTATCAAAGACTACACATGCCGCAGGCAGATGCTCCACTCCCAGGGCGAGCCATCGCACGTTTTGGATAAGATCGATCGTAATAGATGTTTGGAGTTGCTCAAGGGGGCTTTTTTTTCGCGGAGCAAGATTGAGTTTTCTAATTTATTATGCTTTGTGTCCGTACGAGGTAACATCTGATGTCTGTACGGTCATGTGACGGCTACTCTCACATGACTAGAGCACCGTGCGCAACCGTTTCAGGTTGCGTATATCCTTTCATCCCACCCGTGCGTAGATAGATCCTCTTTACACGGAATTGATCAATCATCTTTGTCACCCCTGAGCGCGCGCATACTGTGATAATCAACTGTGATTATCAGAGCCCATTCAACACTTTGAGCAGATGCTTAGCAGGGATGCACTGGAGAAGTTAAAAAGGTTGGGCCATAGCAAACAACGCGATAAACAGTGACCATCGTCCAAGTAGTTCCGATAGTAGTGCAGAGAGGGCAATAAGGAAGAGCATAGTAAGTTTAGTCTTCTGGATTTAGGTTCTGATGTCAAACTGTCGCGTAGGTGGTGGCCGCTCACCGGAACTACCAGCTCACCGGAACTACATTGCTCCGCTCCTTTCCTTTGCATATAAGCTTCATCTGATCACTCGCTCATACAAAGCAGTGATCCACCACATAGATCACCTGAATGCAGATTTTCTTGCTCTCACTCTCGTCTCACATGAACTGATTAAATTTCTTCCTCCTTACGTAGGTGCCTCAAGGTGCTCGACGTCGAGCACGTTCTATCATTGCTACAGCGCCATAACGGGAGTCTGCATGACGTTTCCCTCAACAAACTTGTATTCTACGATCTACTATCGCCACACTCATCATCTTCTTTCAATCACCACGCTTGCTTGGCCTAACATAGCTACGGCTCTCCCGAATCGCCAACACCTATGAGCCAAGATGGACGCGTTCGTATAACGCCCTGCATCGATTAAGCACATGCTGACTCGTCTATAGGTACTGCCACCGCTGTGATAGAAGCTTCATCGATTACCACGCGCTTCGCCAACACGTGCGAGACTCATCACTCCATCATGAATGCCCGGAGTGCGACTTTGATGGAGACACCTGGGACGACCTGTTAGATCATTTCCGCGAGACGGACTGTCGTAGTGTGTGTCAAGGCTGCAATGGAGGTCGGGGGAGTCATTGGGGATACAACAGTGACGACTATCTGGAGCATTTGAAGATTGTCTGCACTGAGTGCGAGCGCCACTTCGAGAGCCCGACCAATTTGTACCAGGTTTGCATCCCACCAAACGCATTTGCTTCTATCAGGCTGATCATCTGTAGCACAAGTTGTCCCACCGCCCAAAGAGCATCGAGTGCTATCGCTGCAATTCTACTTTCAAGACCTACGGCGGCATGGTATGCTCCTTGGCACATATTTCTGCTGCAGCTACTAATTAGACCACATAGATCATTCACCTTGAATATGGCACATGCAACGATGATGTTGACAAGGGGGATCTCGACGCAACGGCTGCTGAATGCTATATGTGGTCCCATTTTATCGACGCCTCCTATCGAAGGGACATGCTCCAGGGCTACGACCTCGAACAGGAATATACCGACACGATCTATCTGTACAAGTGTCCAACTTGCAACGAGCCATTGCGGAAGCTGTCTAGTCTCTTTCAACACGTTGAGTCTTCAGCATGTAGCCAGACCCTGAATAGTGGTGCCATTGGGCAGCTTCGCCGCTTCTTGAAGAGCCGGCATGGTCTGTAGGCTCTCGTCTTGGAGTCCAGTTCCCTAACACGAGTGCGCATTTACCTTCCCTCGAAAAGGGCATGCATACTACCTCTCCGCACCGTCAAGGATGAGTACGCCGTGTGACTTATTTGATCTACCGTGGGCGTGTTACAAATCCAGTACTTTCGTTCACTGCTGGCCGCTGCGCCAACACCATGCCTACAGGAACTCTGAACGAGTTCTTATGATGGCAGTCATTAGCAAGTATATGAGCTCAATTGATACTACAGAAAACAAGCTATCAATGTACAGTCATGATGATCCCCCATTGAACCCCGTTCCTGCACCAAGATCCCCATTCATTTCCCACCATTCTTCATGCCAGTTTCTGCCGATGAAATCATTCTCTACAGCCTTGACAAAGCCAAGAGGCTGAAATCCATCATCGCCCGTAAGGTCAGGGAACAGAGGAAAGTCTGCAAGATCGAACTGCAGATCGTGAAGACCATTGAACGTCCACGGAAGATTCTCGATGCCATTGGTCTGTTGCATTTGCGAGTTTGATGATGGTGCGCTTGGGTCTGCTACACCTTGCTGTAATGTGTGCGCTCTGCGGCTGTCTTGTATTGTTCGCGAGACTCTGTTGAGGGCGTTGATCGTTCTGGCCAATGGAACGAAGTTAGTGCGTGTAGTGCTTGCATCTTGCAAGGCTGTGTCGATCGCTTCGAGCGTCTGTAGGTCACTTTCCGTTTCCTCCAGATTAGTAGACGTGAGAATGTGTTCGTATAGTGAGAACATCGCGCAGAACGGGTAGAAGGTGATGAAACTGAGTATGTGGTCAGCACGGTGGTGAGATCTTTGCTCATAATGGCAGGGAAAACGCACTGCATAAAAGTATAGGGATCGTTCAAAGTCTGCGCTGCAGGCTCAATGTAGGACAGGGCAGCCTTTGTAACTTTACGGGCAGCCCGTAATGTGATGGGATCCATGGTATACCCTTCATTAGGCGGCCTAGACAAACGTTTCACGCCGATTATGACGGAATTCGCATACATGATATTTTCGGCAACCACACATCGCAGGTTGGGGGAAGTGCGCTCGGATTCCAGAAGAGAGTGCTAGAGCCAGTGTTAGTGAGTTCATCATCAGTCGTTCCTGGAGATGAAGATTACCAAGTCCCATTCCTCAACGATCTCTTCCATCTCCCGACAGAAATTGCCGACTTTCGCATAGAAAGCTTCACCACGGTCTTGTGGTGGGCAGCGATCGATAGTGCCGATTATTTCACCAGTCATGGCTGTAATCTGGACTATAACCACAGTCATTATGACTTGCGAATGTTTAGGTCGCATGTTGCTCGAGGTGAATAAAGAGGGCGGCTTCACATTGTGCGGTGAATAGGTAGCGACGGTAGGCTTCCCGTAGAAGAGGCGAAACAAAACGTCGGTGGACAAGATAGCCCAATACAAACACCGACGCCACTCGCGCTGCCTCCTTTCTTCTTCGCTACAGGGGGGAGCAGTATCGAGGCGATCAATACCGTTCTTTTTGACGAACTGCCATGACTTGCAGTGAAATTTCCAGGATAGTTGGTAGTCAAGATTATTTGTTGCGGACCATGTCAACAATGTCGCTGCGATTCCATCCAGATCAGTTTCCATTCCTGACTCAAGCCAAGTAGGTACAGTTTCTAGTATCTTTAGGTAAACTGCTTGGAGGCGATTCTCGCTCGGACCGCACAGTTGGTGCATACCGTAGTACAGTGCGTTGTAGTACAGGATCCTGAGTCTAGGGTCGATCTTGACGAACGGAGAATCGATTATGTCGGCTAAAGAATGCAGCATCTCGGCCTCCAGACAATATTCGAAGACGTCGGGCACGAACATGGAACGGGCCCAAGCCAAGAACACAGTCACATACTTCTTCGCCTCTTCCCCGGAAATCTTAACTCCTTCTATCAGCCCTGGTGCTCCTTTCCGTATCCTCATTCTGCCTAGCGTATCGAGAGCATCGTTCAGGCCTGACAGTGCATCGTCGATTAGGGTATCGCTAGGACTCCCAACTCGTGTGCTGGCATGCTCGAAGTTCCGTCTAGCGTCACTAGCCATGCGATATATCCATGCTTTGGGTGTTAGTTCGTGGAGGCTCAGAAAGAAGTGTGCTGTCGCATCTTACACTCTTGACCACCTTCCGTTATCATCGGGCCTGTTGAGGGCGTAGAGCTGTCTTGAACAGACGCAACACTCTCCACAGCTTGGGGCGCTGGAGATGTTGACGCCAGTTTCTGTCTAGCGCTCAGCTGCTTTTCGAGGGATTCGAGACGATGGCTCATATGACGGAGAGCGACTTTCTGCTCTGCTAGCCGAGGTCGCTTGCGACGTTCGACGTATTCGCATTCTGCTTGCGCGTCACGACACCGGTCGCACGACGGTTCGCTCTTGTCGCATTTTATCTGGCCACCAAGGTATCAGAAAACATTTGCAGGATGTCACTTTGCTGGCATGCCTTCTTGCGTTTACATCTTTGGCACTGGAGGTGTGTTAGTGCGATGAATAAGGCTTAGGCAGGGGTAGATGTACAGCCAAAGTCATCATAGCGACACGAACGCAGACTCGGTCTTTCGCATGAGCGATCGAATCAAGGCGGCCTTGATAGAGGCAATGGGGTGCGAGATGGGTATGTATTGCGGACTTTCGGACTTATAAAAGACCGTGGAACTTACATGATGCGGCACATGCCGCCCCCAAAATTTCTTCCACAGGTTGCCTAGCTGGATACTCGGACTTTCGACATCCTTGATGAAAGGAGCTCGCAAATGGGCCGCTCACCCTTGGCACGTCATGGCCTCAGCTTGGCTGTGAAGAAGATCGCACGAGGCTTCATCATTCGCATTGTCGAGATTTAAGGATTCCAGCGACACTGATATACCTTTTGGAGTATTTAACCGTGTATTAATACCTACTACTCTCTTTCTGCACCCTTAAAACTTTTTGATTTCTACCACTCACCCCAGTCGCCATGTCAGCACCATTAGCTGGGATCCAACAAACAGACAGCGATTATACTTCGAAAGACTTATCGCATTCCGATCACCAGGTGTCAGATTCTGCCTCCCAATGCAGAAAATCCGAATATAACGACCAGCAAGACGACCAGCGAGAGCAGGCTGTTCTAGAGCTCGTCCGCAAGTTCACCACCCAATCGACGCACGCACATCATCATTCTCCATTTGCAGCATCCGCCGAAGGTGGTCATCTTGATCCACAAAGCGACACTTTCCGTGCAAAAGATTGGGCTAAAGCTTTCTACAATTTGCGATACAGTAGCAACAATGTTCCTGCTCGCCACGCTGGGTTTGCATTCAAGAATCTCAATGTATGGGGAAAGGGATCACCAACAGATTTCCAGTCCACGGTAGGAAATATGATCTTGAAACTACCTTCGCTGTTTAGCCGAGGCACGCAGAAAATTGACATTCTACGCAACTTGGACGGGCTGCTTCTTCCTGGAGAGCAGCTTTGCGTTCTAGGACCTCCTGGCTCAGGCTGTACCACACTGCTCAAAACTATTGCTGGCGATACCCATGGCTTCAACGTCGATCCGGAATCTTCCCTCAACTATCGCGGAATCGCACCGGAGAAGATGAGGACCGTTTTCAGAGGCGAAGCCATATACACAGCTGAAATGGATGTTCACTTTCCTCAGCTTAGTGTGGGAGACACGCTCTACTTTGCAGCATTGGCACGCTGTCCACGTACGCTCCCGGAAGGAGTCAGTCGAGAACACTACGCAGAACACCTCAGAGATGTCAGTCATTCCGCCCCGCCTTGGCTCCTTTGAATCTACTAACATGAATGACAGGTTGTCATGGCAATGTTTGGCATCAGCCATACAATTAACACTAAAGTCGGTAACGATTTCGTACGAGGTGTAAGCGGTGGCGAGCGCAAGCGCGTGACAATTGCAGAGGCGGCACTCAGCTACGCAGCGTTGCAGTGCTGGGACAACTCCACTCGAGGCCTGGATGCTGCGAATGCTGTTGAGTTCTGCAGAACACTTCGAACGCAGTGCGATGTGTTCGGGGCTTCGGTGTGTATTTCTCCTGCGATGTAGTTCGCGAAGACGATGGGTCATGTTACCTTTGGGAAGAGTGTTGCTGACTTGCGGTCTCCACTCTAGACATGTGTAGCCATTTACCAGGCACCGCAAGCTGCTTACGAGACCTTCGACAAAGTCATGGTCCTGTACGAAGGCCGTCAGATCTACTTTGGGCCTGCCTATGAAGCGTGCGGATACTTTGAACGCCTCGGTTTCTATAAACCAGAGACGCAGACCACGCCCGACTTCCTCACCTCAATGAGCTCGCCATCAGAGCGCCGAGTCAAACCGGGCTTTGAAAACGCGACACCTCGAACTCCCGATGACTTTTCTCGATACTGGCAAGACTCTGCGGAGCGCAAGATCCTGCTGCAACAGATTGACGAATACGACCAGAGCCATCCTCTGCGGGGCGCCGATCAGGAACACTTTGCCCTTTCGCGGCGCCTAGAGAAGTCTCGAAAGGCTCGGGAAAACTCGCCATACACACTCTCGTACTGGAGGCAGATATCTCTTTGCATGTGGAGAGAGGTACGAAGGCTCAAGAATGATCCAGAGGTGACGATCGGAATGCTTGTTATCAACTTCCTTGAAGCATTGATCATTGGTAGTATCTTCTACAACCTGTCGTCGACGACCTCTTCTTTCTTCTCACGCGGTGCTGTCGTTTTCATGGTGGTATGTATGCTTATGCCAGCATTTCCAGTGCGGTACTAACTGATCAGGCTCTTCTGAATGCTTTCGGCAGTATCATAGAAATTTTGTCACTCTACGCAAAACGCGAGATTGTTGAAAAGGTATGTATCTTCCCGCCCTAGGATAAAACAAAATCGATGAATGACACGTCTAGCACGACCGATACGCGTTGTATCACCCAAGTGCCGAAGCGCTTTCATCGATCGTCATGGACCTTCCTTACAAGCTTATGAATGTCGTCCTCGTCAATTCAACCTTGTATTTCATGGCTAACCTTCGCCGCGAACCCGGGCCATTCTTCTTTTTCCTGCTCGTTGCATTCTCCATGGGGTTGGCAATGAGCATGTTCTTCCGCTTTTTTGCCTCCCTCACTAAAAACATCGACCAAGCTCTGGCACCGAGCGCCATTATTCTCACCCTGCTGATCCTCTATACTGGATTTGCTATTCCAGTGAAATATATGAGAGGGTCAGTGCAGATTGCTCCATCCATATCTCTTGAACTGACATATTGCAGCTGGGCAAGTTGGCTCCGATGGCTCAACCCGATCTTTTACGGTTTTGAGAGTACCATGGCCAACGAGTTCAATGGTCGAGAGTTTCCCTGCGCTTCTTTCGTTCCTTCCGGGCCAGGCTATGAAGACATCTCCGCAAATCAGCGTGCCTGTAACGTCCAAGGTGCGGTACCGGGTAGGATGGACGTCAGCGGCACTTCGTTCGTTCGAGTTGCTTTTGGCTATGAGTACAGCAACCGCTGGCGCAACTTTGGCATCATCATCGCCATGACCGTATTCTTGTGCGTTTGCCATCTCATCACGACTGAACTCGTGACATCTGCGCGCTCCAAGGGCGAGGTTTTGGTGTTCCGGAGATCCAAAATGCAGGCGGCACGGGCAAAACACCACAAGACCGATGAAGAGACGAGTACCGCGCCCTCCATTGCCAACCAAGACATCAAGAGCGACTCTAGCGATTCCAAAGCTGGAGTGGACAAGCAAGTGTCAGTCTTCCATTGGGAAAATGTCTCTTACGAGGTACAAGTAAAGGGTGAAACTCAACAGATCCTAGACTCTGTTGATGGTTGGATTAAGCCAGGTACCTTGACAGCTTTAATGGTAGGTTTCCCCGGCCCTTCGGATTCCGTTGATGAACTGACCTGTTTTCAGGGTGTCTCAGGTGCCGGAAAGACAACCCTCTTGGATGTTCTTGCGAGTCGAACAACAATGGGTGTCATAACCGGAGACATGTTCGTGGATGGTCATCAACGAGACGATGGATTTCAGCGAAAGACTGGCTATGTGATGCAACAGGATCTTCACCTGCCCATCTCGACTGTACGAGAGGCTTTGGAATTTAGTGCTGTACTGCGACAACCTCCGGAGTACACGCACCACGAGAAACTCGCATATGTTGGTGAGGTGATTCGTTTACTCGAGATGGAAGATTATGCCGATGCAGTCGTCGGTGTTCCTGGGTCTGGCTTGAATGTTGAGCGTAGGTTCCTCGTGTACAAATCAGCAGGGCGCAAAGCTAACTGCGACCCAGAACGCAAACGTTTGACCATTGGTGTCGAGCTCGCCGCCCGCCCTAAGCTGCTTCTCTTCCTCGATGAGCCGACTTCCGGACTCGACAGCCAGACGTCTTGGTCAATCTGCAATTTGATGGAGAAGCTCACCCGAAATGGTCAAGCCATCTTGTGCACCATTCACCAACCTTCATCCCTTCTCTTTCAACGATTCGACCGGCTACTGCTTCTGGCCAAGGGTGGTAAAACTGTATACTTTGGTGAAATTGGAAGCGACTCGGTGACGCTTTTGGATTATTTCACTCGCAATGGCGCTCCTGGGCGTCCAAAAGGTGCTAACCCGGCTGAATACATGCTGGAAGTCATTGGGGCAGCTCCAGGCTCTCACACTGACATCGATTGGCCATCTGTCTGGAAGAACAGTCCAGAGTGCGCAGAAGTCCACGCAGAGCTGGCCAAGCTTCGAGAGCTGGCCACTAACCCACAAGAGGCACTGGCAAGTACATCTGAAGGAAGCAATACCAGCTTTGCGGCGCCCTTCTTGACCCAATTTTCGATGGTTGCAAATCGCTGCGCGCAACAGTACTGGAGGACACCTTCTTACATCTTCTCAAAAGCGCTTCTCACTGTCGGCTGTTCTTTCTTCATCGGCTTCTCATTCTTCCAAAGCAATAACACCCAACAAGGGCTCCAGAATCAGATGTTCGGCGTCTTCATCTTCATCTTCGTCGTTATCCAGCTTCTGTACCAGATTATCCCCTTCTTCGTGCAGCAGAGAAAGCTTTATGAAGCGCGAGAACGAGCGTCCAAGACGTATGCATGGCAAACCTTTGTTATATCAAACATCGTTATCGAGATGTTCTGGAACTCGGTAAGCATCTCCTCATCCCAAACGCCTTGTTGATGGACTGACATGTCTTCAGGTAATGGCCATCTTATGTTTTATCGTCTGGTACTATCCGGTCGGCCTCTACCGTAATGCCGAACCCACGGATTCCGTCAATATCCGCGCCTTCCACACCCTCCTCATCGTCTGGGTTGTTTTCCTCTTCGCCAGCTCGCTCGCACACATGCTCATCGTAGGCGTCGAAGATGATCAAATGGCCTCCGCCTACGCCACCCTCCTCAGCATCATGCTCTACGCCTTCTGTGGCATTCTAGCTGGCCCCGAGAGTCTTCCCCGCTTCTGGATATTCATGTACCGCGTCAACCCGTTCACATACCTTGTTTCGAGTCTCATGGCAACGACTTTGGGACAGGCCCATGCATATTGTGCGGATTCGGAGTTCCAGGTCTTTGAATCGCCGGCGAATATGTCATGTGGGTTGGTTGGTTGGTTGGTATTGATTTTACGTCCTATATAAGAAGGCGAAGCCTTTGTTTATACATATTGAGCCTCCCGTGGGGCATAAGTGGACGTGCTGAGCACCGTTTAGGTGAAAGTACTTCTTATAGTCGCCGCCGTCTACTTTGAGATGGCCTGTCAGTCCTTAATCCTCCTCTAAGCGAGAATAGAAAGGAAAAGTATATGTGCTATAAGCTAGTATTTCTATAGTTAGTTAACCAAGTATTTGTGGTTTTGTCAACCTAGTTCAATGGCTGAGAGATAGCCTAGTAAAGAGGTAAGGTAGAGCGCTGTAGCGCTCAAATCTATACTAGAAAGTACCAAGACTTTCAGCATAAGCTGTATGAAGTAAAGTAAAAGAATAATAAGAAGACAGGTAGGAAAAAGGGGGTAAGTAATAGTACTATCCTAGCTATTCAGGGGGGGGGGAGTACTCTACTGTAATACTAGGTAAGTGATACACAGTGAGGGTGCCCCGTTCCTCTGCTGCTAAGTGGCCCCTAGAGTAAATGAATAGTAGTAGTGACGACCTGGGTAGGTAATACTATTATATAACTTCAGTTTACCTAATATTAGCTATCGTATTATTAGCTGCCTGATATAAGTTCAAGAAAGGTTGCAAAGTCCTCTAGGGCGCTAAGCAGCTCTTTTAGATAGCATACTCCTTCTAGGGTGTCACTAGGTAGGTAGTACGGCTAGTATAGCTAGTAGCAGAAGTAGCGAGTTATTCTTATATAGTATATAATATAGTCTAGTATTTTGTCTTTCTTATAGGCGTATGTGAGGGTAGTATCCTCGTGCTTAAACTTCTTATAATACCACGCGAAGTTACTATACTTAGTATAGATAGCTAGTAGTTATGCCAGCGTTCACCGGCTTAGGTTAAGCTCCTTAGGTAGTATAGTGCTATAAGAGAGTTCTTACTAGTTATACTAGGCGGATAGCTTAGGCTTGCGTTTGCCCTACTATGCCGTTTTAGCCTGTAGGTTGAGTACTTTAGTGTCTGTCCTAAGTCTAGAGATCATTAGTTCAGCCGCTAGCCTAGTGGGGCTGTGGGGTTAGTGTGCTTTGAGGTTAGTAAGGCTATCTACCTCCTCATTTCCTTTAATACTAGTATAGCCTAGGGCCTATTAGATATATATGTCTATAATATCTATTACTTCTTAATAGTAGAGAAAGGCCTACTATAATAATACTACTACGTTGCCTTATAGGCACTAGATAATAGAGGTACTGTCTATATATATCTAGATATATTTTAGTCTTATACCTAGTATAGACAGTGTGCGTTGTAGGCCCCTCTAGGCTCCAACTACTTCCGTATTGAAGATATGAGACTATAGGTGCAGTAAGCCGCGCCCCTTAGCTAGTTATCTACTATTCTAGTAGATAATGAAGCTATATGTGACGTGTTTGACCCCGTTAAGCTACTACTCTAACCCGTCTATGAAGATAGTAATGTCTCTTAGGGGTAGGTTTATCTACTATATCTTAAAAGCTACTACTGCTTCTTTCTTCTTTATACCTCCTATAGGGTCCTTTCTATAGTTGGGGGAGAAGTATAGCTTGGTTAGTACTAGTTAAGGTACTAGTAGGAGGGTCTGGCTCAGGATTTAAACCTTTATTTAGGGGTGTTATAGGCGCCCTACTCCCCAGCCTCTTTAGACAACGGGGATCTATGTGCGGCTTTTAAGGGGGTGAGTCTTATTAACTATCTATAGGTATATAGCGAATCTAATCTTGGCTTCCTCCAGTGCTACTAGTCTAGAGGGCAGGCCGGAATCCCTAAAAAGGGCGGCTGTAGGTATAGTTCTATATACTAGTAGAACCCCCTATACCGCAAGAGCGAGTGTCTTGTTAATAATAGTAATATACTAGCCTAGTTAGGTACTGACCTCTTTAGCTCTAGCTTCTCTTAGTATTCTAGGCGGCTTGAAGTGGCCTCTATACTAGGCCTTAGTGCTATAGAGTAGGCGTAGTAATACGCAGGTGATTACTGCTTTACGTAGTAAGTTAGCCAGTAGGCTATAGGTTGTCTTAGCTAGGCTATAGATATAGTACGCTACTATCCTGGCTTTGGCCACCCTAATAGTAATATGTCTTTTGAAGGTGAGTTTTTAGTTAAACTATACTCTAAGCTATTAGAGTATAGGTTATTTATTA